>JAODJW010000040.1:37631526-37652732 GCA_026777045.1 Hyperopisus bebe | reverse complement strand
TCGTTAAAAAGTGCGTACGTGGGGTTTAAGAACAAATTTGTTCGTAAGAACGGTTGGTGAATGAGGCCCATTGTTTTTAGTTTAGTTTTGACCTGTGAGGAAAGGTAGGTTATTGGTGACAGTGCCTCCTATAGAGCGGAGCTGAATTAGCGCATTGGGTGAGCTCCTGTGCTGTTGTAATTATATGGTTAATTTTAAATAAAGGTGTGGCATGGTGGTACAGTGGTTAGCACTGTCACCTCACAGTAAGAAGGTCCTGGGTTTGATCCCATGGTCCCTTTTTGTGTGGAGTTCACATGTTCTCCCCATGCATGCGTAGGTTTTCTGCAGGTGCTCCGGTTTCCTCCCATAGTCCAAAGACATGCAGATTAGGTCAACTAGCTACTCTAAATTGCCCATAGGTGTGACTGCGAGTGTGTGTGGCTGTTTGTCTCTGTTGGCCCTGTGGTGGACTGGTGGCCTGCCCAGGGTGTACCCCGCTTCTCGCCTGTAGGTGCTGGGATTGGCTCCAGCCTCCCCACGACCCAGATGGATAAAGTGGTATAGATAATGGATGGATGGATTTTAAATAAAGTTTTTTTTTGAGTTCTTAGTTTGTGGAAGACGAGCAGCCAGTCATCTCTCAGTCCTTTTCACAAATGTCTGAGCTGCTGTTAGCCCGCAAACTCGAAGCGGTATATATATGAATGAAATAAAACGGAAATCACAACTTCTGATTCCTCTGACATTTTCATCCTATAGGAAGGGAACGACTATACACATGCTGAAGGAAGAAACATTTTGATTAAAAATATTTAACTTTCTTGTTATTTGTTGATGTACCTCTATTTTAGTTGGAACTGGTGGGAAAGAATAAAAAACAGCTTTTCAGTCTCCTGACCCTAGATATCTGTATTTACTGGTCACATGTCAGTTCTGGCAAAGGTTCCTGAAGCTGTAGCCAAGACCTGGTTATGAAATGGTTGTGTGTCCATGTGCTGTCGCAGAGTGTATCCAAGCGCGGCTGGTGCAGGCCAGTGACAGGTGTTCGCTTCCTCGCGCCTGTTGCAGAAGCACTTTCTCCAGCCGTATTTTTTTTTTCTTCTCAGCTGGCCTTTTAGGAACTTGGTTAATTCGCTGTATACGAGACGCCATTATGGTTTGAGGTGATTCTCTTTGTTGCATCGTCTATTAAATTTGTGCATGGCAACTACGTGTAAATCACTTGCTGTTTGTATCTTTCCATTACGTTGAATAATTTTAAGTAAATCTGAGCCTTGGTACAATTTCCAGTGGAATTTCTAGAATATTAAGAATGAAATTGAGTAATAAAGCATTTAAATTTGAACTCTTCTGGCTAGCAGCTGGTCGGCACCCCCACATTTGTGCGAACAGTGGCAGGGTCCTCCTTCCCCCCACCCCATCACAAAGGAGCTTTAACAGCAGCTGAATAGATCTCAGAGAGCTGAAGCAGGATCGATGCATGAAGATGTCCAGAAGACATCAGACCTTTTCAAAACAGGGTATCTGATGCTACAATGCATGCTTAGGAAGGCATGGTGTGTGGGATTATCAAGCAGTAATCACTGTGTCTCATTTAGCCAAAAACCTGCAAAGTAATCCATAAAGTCACGGGAAATGGGTGATACAGGTTAGCGAATGACAGAATGTGTTAATCTCCCCCAGTGTTGGCCACAAAGCATAGTTTTTAAACAAGTTTCCACCCTGTGTAAAAGGCACTTTAAAAGAATTGTGGTAGGAAATCATACAGCAAAAAATACTTTTTACATGAAGACGACCATAATCATATGCAACATGTGCAGTTTCTGGAGAGAGCAAACAGAAACTATGGGATAGGACTCAGGATAATTTCTGAACATTTGTCTGGCCCTCAGTGAAGCTGTCCTGTATTCAAAAGACGGTCCAGGAAAAATGCTCATCTTTCTGTTTTGCTTCCAAACTTGCGGGAAACACTTTCTCAGAAAAGCCACACAATAAGGCCTATTACGGCTTTCATGTGGGATGGCAGCGAGATGCGTGATCAGGGATATTTTTGTCCGTTTTCTGCTCTCTGAACCTTTTTTTAGCGTGAAGGTTTACAAGGCTGGTCACTTTGTATTAAGGATTCATTTTCGTGGTGAGAATTGAATTGGTTAAGGAATAATTCCAGCAGAATGTATGTAAATCTGTTGAGGCGACTCGATAAATTCAGCATTGATGTCTTGGTTCCAAAGCGTTAGCATGTCAGTTGCGGAACATGACTTGGGGTGATAGCTGTAGGACACAATAACCCATCTGCACAAGCCCGCTCACACAGTCCTAGGTTCTGATTCAGACAGTCGGATCCCCTCCTTCATACACATCGTCGTGTCTCCTGGCCCCGGGAGTCCCGCCCTCGGTCTGTGCTGTATGAAAACTGGGTTTAATGGGAACAAGCTGTGCCCTGCCCCAACCCGACCAGCAACAGAGGGGAGGGCCACTGGGCAGGAGGAGGCGGGGGTGGGTACAGACGCTGTCAGCTGCAAACGGAGGATCTGTTCCATCTGGCAAGAAGAGCTCCAGCCGACCACTAGCTGTAGCGCTCCTCAGCAGCGGGGAAACAGCTGCCTTTCGGTTCCCACTTTTCCCTGCTAGAGCTCCCTGCTGACTCCCGGTGTGAACCTCCCCACTAACGCCGGTTCCCTCAGCCGGCATCCGTAAGTATCAATCACTCTACCGAAGCATTTCTCTCTGCGTTCCTTAAGACAACGAACAAAATGGTCTAAATAGAGTTCATTCAGTTATGGTATACATTCATTTAGATCCATTTGTTATCCTTATGAAGCGTAGTCAGCCTTATGAAGCCTGGTGCTTATTGCTGGAGTGTGAAAGTGAAGACCATGTCCAGACCATGTTAGCAGTTCTTGCAGGGCAATCATCATGGTTAGCTCACATAGTTTCTCCAATGTTTTCATAAACAGGGAAGAAGAATTGCAAAGGAAGCTGGTGACTCAGAGGGACTGTAGCGTTTATAACCAGTTTAATGTGAGAGATTATGAGACTAGCAAGTAATGGGACAGTAAAACATTTCAACAATAAAAAAATTATCATGGATATATTTCATATTTAATTCATAGTCTTGCAAACCAATCCTTTACAGAGCATAGCATTTTACATGAAGGAACCATATTTACTTCTGATGTTTACATTTGATATGCACTCCACATAAATGACAAAAATGAGGTACTTGATAGTGCTTCAAAGGATTAACCTCCAGCTCAGGTGTACTTTGGGACATAACCAAGCTTAAACTTTTTGTTGTTATTCTTCTTTGCTGCTTGCGTGTCACTGAGGATTATGGAGCTTCTACCTGATGGTTGGCAAACTGTGATTGGTCCAGTTTACAGAAGTGTGTCAAATAGTATAGAGGCAGAGGTTTCTGGACCAGTTTTGCCCTGGTAGGACGTGGGTGTGTGGTGGAAGGAACAGGGATGGATAACCACCAGTTTTTTTCCACTGTATAATTTAGGCTTGCTAATATCGTGGTAACTGTGTAGACTTAAAACTGCACTGTTTATGTGCAAGACAGACTTGCAGACGACTGTAGTTTAAATGTAAAGTACTGTGACTATGCAGACTACCCAAAGAACACTACAGATTACTTCAATCCCTTTTGGATTATCCATAAAAAAAAAAACTCATGGTTCATTGTCAGTTTTATTGGTTAATATATAGTCAACTATGCTCTATGTAACAATTTAAAAATGTAACTTTTTTTTGTTCTACAAAATGATAATGTTGAGTACAAAAGATTTGTAGATGTGATACAAAAAATGTTCCATATATAAATCACAGAAGAATGCATATTCTTTATTCAGGTATAGAACGAAACTTATGTAACTATTTTGAAATTGAAGATGCATAAAATTCTGTTTTAATACCTATGGAAAGATGATCAGTATGGCCAAGAGTGCACAGTAAGTGGGCAAGAATGTCCCTGAAGTATTTTACAGGAGGGAGATGAATGGACTGGAAAACACATCCAAGCTTTAGCAGCTCAGAAAACATAGTGGTGTATGGGCCAGGAGCACTCAGCTAGATTGCGAGCCTGATGTTCTTACAGAGTGCCCCAGTCGGCATGTGCAAGGGAAATCTAGGACAGATGGCCAACTCTGGTTCCGGGAGGGGGGGGTGTGGTTCTCAGTCCAGTCAGTTTTAAAAAATTCATTTTAATTAGCACCAACTGACACCTGAATATCTGGGTGATGTGATTTTACTTAAAAGATGGTTGGAGGAAAACGTAAGGACCCAGGCTGAGTGACGGGACCTTAAAATGAAGTAGAGAGACCGTAGCCTTTGAAACCCAAGATGGGTTTGCTGTGCGCTCTCAAACACAGGCGTATCTCACCCAATCAGAACATTTTAAACTGAATTTGAGAAAACACTTCTTTACACAGTGTGTAGTTAGAGTATGGGCTAGTCTTCCTGCTAGTGTAGTGCAAGCTAAAACCCTTCCTTTAAATCAGAGCTAGATAAGATTTTAACAACTATAAGCTATTAGTTAAGTTCTCCCCAAACAAGCTTGATGGGCCGATTGGCCTCCTCTCGTTTGTAAATTTATGTTCTTAATAATCAATCACCAATAAGAAGTGGGTTAAACCTGCCAAGGAATGATATTTTATTCCCTCCATAATTAGCTTTAAATAAAGCGATTCTTAAGATTTTAATCTACAAACATCCAATCACATGTCCAGATCTGTAACCAATAAATTGCATCTGCATATAAGGTCACAACGCTAATACGGAAGTGATTGTTTTATTTGAAAATGTTACATTACGGACAGTAGTTTAATCGATTTCCTTTACTTTCCCCTCCTGCTCATGTGGTCATTATACTGAGTTTATCTCACTGTCTTGCCATGTCATCGGCACAAATCTATCTGAAACTAAACTAATTCATTCAGAAATTAATTCTAAGAAAAGCCGGGTAGATCACACGACTCCTCCTTGAACAGTTTAAGGTCCAACTAACGGACCCTGATTTGCTCAAGTCAGGGACACCAGTGACAAAGACCTGGCATCTCTCCAGGACCAAAGCAAACAAAGTGGTTCAGCACTGGCCTTGTGAGTAGTTCAGTGTAAGGAGTACTGTGGATGGATGTATGTCACATGTAAAACTGTCAGCTGTGCGAGTCACAGACCAAAATAACTGAAAAAGAAGAGTATAACATTTACGATTCACTTATTTAACTCTTTTATTTAAAGCAACCTATAGTATAGGTTGGGGTCCCTGGGATGTATAACAATAAGGTAGCTGGGTTTTTTTGGATCACAGTGAGTGTCAGGCAGCTATGATTATTTATTTATTTATTTATTTATTTATTTATTTATTTATTTATTTAAAATACACACATTGCAATTCCATGTCTGGGCAGCACTGAGCATGCTTCAGATGTCAGGAGGCAATGTACACCAGGGGGTGGTAGAGAGCCCTTCATTGGTGCGTCATTGGTTAACTGTGGATCATAAATATAGAGGAGAAGGCCACAAGGATCCCACACCCTGTTCCTCCCTCTGAAGCATATAGTTTTGTGCTGCCCTTTTGTGTGGCAAGTGAACAGCCTTTTCATTGCTAATTAAAAGCTCCAACAGATTCCCCACCCAAAATTAGGAATGGTTATTAAACTATATTTAATGCAAACGTGGGAAAACAGCACATTTGTAGCCAAATTTGCTGTATTCACTTTAGATGAAAAATAGGACAATTGTAAAGCACTGCATTTCCTCCAACTGATATGTAATTAGACATACATCAGCATAGTCTTGATCCCACAAGTGTTTGTATGGCTGTCATGAATGGAGGGGGTTTCTTTGTTTGGATTAAAAGGTCAGAATAGATTAAAAACACAATAACATACAAGAAAAATGCTTCAAACACCACAGTCTACCTACTGTGGTAGATGTATTTGGTTCATAGACACTGCAAAGCAATTGAAATAATGCAAATCCGCTCCAAACTCTGATGGTTTATGTTATTTTACCAAGGCCCTACCATGGCTTCTACAAACAGGCATTTCTGTGTTATGCCTAAAATAACATAAACCATCATTGTTTGGACCCAATCGTCATTATTTAAAAGAATATTAAAAATAACAAAAGTACTAGTGCTTTGGCTTCCCCAAGTCCCTTCATGTTTTCTTTAGCTAAGGTATGAGTCACACAGCTCATAGCTGAGTTTACTGTAGATTTGCCACCCGATTTCAGTGTGGGAATAGTAGAAGCAGCACCTCTCACATGTTCAAAACCCTTAACAGAGTGTTAAGGGTTAAAGTAACTAAAGTTAACTGTTAAAGTAATGGGGTCTCCTGGGATATCTTCATTGTCATCATTGTGCGTATGCCAATATTTTCAAACTCAATTTAGCCAAAACCGATATATGCACATTATTTTTTTATTTCATTGAAGAGAACACTAAGTGTGCCTTGTACTAGAAATAACCTTTTACTCTTATTGTTATGACCAATTTGGGATGGGCAATATTGTATCGTTTGCGATATACCAGAAAAAAAAATCCCCACAATAATAATTAGTCATCCTGTGATAACAAAGATAAACTCTAACTGACAACATATATGTGTGCATGACCCCCTCATAATGCAGCCCACTGTAACACCAATAGCAGAAGGTGATAGTGAACCCGAGGAGGAGTTCATTGCTAAAAAAGGAGCTACCTCAATCATCTGGAACTGGTTTAGATACAGACAACCTGACGTGGAACAAACAACTATAATATGCAAAGTTTGCAAAAAAAAAACAAAAAACAAAACAGTGCTTACAAAGGATGGTAACACATCCAGTTTGTTCTACCAACTCAAACACAAACCAGAGTATGAGGAAAGTCAGAAGATGCGTGAGGAGGAGACAGCAAGGTCGAGTAATATTACAGTTAAGAAAATTCCTACTCAGCCGAGAATTGCTGACACGTTTTCTCATTGCATTCCTTATGATAAGTAAAGTAAACGACGGAAGGAATTGATAGAGGCAGTGGCAATTTGCTTGGCTAAAGACATGTCACTCCAAAAAACAGTAATGAATTGTAATATTTTTATCGTCATTTATATTGTTATCACAATAAATACGAGAAAATATTGTGATAAAATTTTAAGTTCATATCACCCATCCCTAGTGCCAGCTCATAGCTATTTCCATTGTCCTAACAGGCCACTCTCTCATTTATTAAATCATATATTTATTTGTTTTCAAATGCAGCTGTTTGTTTCAAGACTTGTCACGAGTTGTCCTACTTGAAAAAGCAGCTTGAATCTAATTGTATGAGGTAACAAACATAACTTTGATGCAAGGTTCTTTTCAAGGTTCTATTCATTTTGTCCCAAAAAATAAAACAAAACTTGCATTATGCAGCATACTAAGCTAACTTTCCTAACTTCTTTTACCCAGGTTCTCTGAATGACCATGAAGCTCTCTCTGTTCCTTTCTTTGGCCTGTGTGTCCACGATTCTCCTGTGGAGCTGCAGCTGTGATGCCACACCCTTCCCATTCAACATGTCTGCAGAAGGCAGTGGGGAGAGTGACCCAGAGGTCATAGAACCTGCCTCCTTTACCACTCGCAGCCCAGACCATGTGTCTCCAACACCAAGGGTCACCACTGCCACTCGCATCAAGCACTTCATCCTCAATCAGGTGGTGGACTTCCTGCGTGAGAACCTGCTCCTCATCATCGTCATCTCTTCACTGGTCATCATCCTCATCTTCATTGTCTGCTGTGCCTCTGTCATGAGCCATAAACGCAAGCTCAATGCCTACTACCCATCATCCTTTCCCACAAAGAAGTACGTGGATCACAAGGATAAATCTGGGGGTGCCAGGACGTTCAATGAAGTTCCAGGCAAGCTGCCTAGCACCCAGCAGGCTCGACCACTGGAATCTGTCAAACAACCACAAACTGACAACAAAATGATCACCAAGAACCTGAGGACTCCCTCAAACGCCCTGGTGGGAGAGAAGGAGGGCAAGGAGTCCAAACTGAAACCCCATGAAATTCAAACCAACAAGGAAGACAGGAGGCCAGAGGAGACCACCCAGGTCGTCAAGCAGGAGGAACCTAAACAAACCCCAAGCACCAGCCAACCCCCCCTGGTTTGTCTGTGTCACTTGAGAAATGGCAACCAGCCAAATGCTTCCCAGAATTCATCTGGCCCAGAAGATCGAGCGGCCAAGAGAGATGGGAATGTAGCAAAGGTTCAGGGAGTTGTTGTGGAAGTGGTGTAAAGAATGAGGAGGAGAGATGACTTAACACTGTGTATGGCTGGTCTGATGCCTTCAACACAGCATGTCTATCACACTATCCTGAAGTATTTTTTTGCTATTTTGTCTGAGATGGTGGAAAATTAAAACCAAAAGAATCAAAGGCAGATCTATATTATTTTTCCAACTGATTATTTAAAAAAAAAAAAAATTGTTATCATTAATGCACAGAAACCAAATATGGATGACTTCTGTGACTTCTGAATTTTATTGCATGAAACTTGTTTTAGGCCAAAAGTATGAGCCAAAAACCATGAAAAGTAGTTCCTTGATTTTTTTTTTTTTTTTTTTTTTATGAGACGCATGTCTGATTTTCCACTCATTCAAAGCAGGATTCTGGCAGTGCCAGACACAACCTACTTAACATAAACAACACTGCTCTTTTATCATAGTTCTGTATTCATTGTTGCATATCTTTGGAAGAGACAATCTTGAAAATACCTCTTGTGGTACACCATTGCCAAGGCACTGAGGTTGTAAGCCATTTCTATCTGCAGTGATATACCTGCGTGGTGTCCCCCTCAGTGCCTATATTTTGAACAGCACGGGAAAAATATAACCATGTGTAAAAACTGACATCACTGATTTTTTTTTTCTTTTTTAAGTAGCATGCAGCTGTTACGTTAATTATCTTTAAATGTTTCTAGTTTTGAGTGACCTGTGCTTACCTCTTCTGATTCCCTGCATCTTTAAGACAGCTTCATGGTACTTTATTAAATTTTGGCCTTTTTTCAGGTCAACTTTTCATTGTAGCAACCATGGTAGACACAAGAAATCAGTCATTGTAACATTTACATTTATTCATTTATCTGATGCTTTTATCCAAAGAAATTACCAATTAATGTGTGCTCTCTGAGATTGGTTTGCTTTACAGCATTACCACTAATGTTCTTGTTCTTGGAGCACTATGGTTACATTCTTTGTCTTTTCCCCTTTTGTCCCCCTTAAGTAAAATTATTTTTAAACTTAATATCCATCTCTTATAATGTTGTCAGCTATGATGCCCACACTGACTCCTTTGTCTCCAGCATAATGGTAAAAGAAAGTAAATATAGTTGTATTTTTCTTGTTCATATGCAACCTATCTTTCAAACAAATTGGTAGGCATTACATCCCTTTATTGTACCACCATTGGACAATACACAGTTTCCTGGCAAAATATGTCTGGTACTAAACTAGGAAATTGCATTCTGTGTTTTTATGTTTAAGTGCTCTTTGAAGTCAGGATACTTGTCTTGATCTAATGACCTTATATTTTCTGTTATTCTGTTTTTGTGTGAGTCTGTTTAATGGCATATAACATTTGTTTAACTTTATCTATACAATAAAGGGGAAATTGTGTATGTGTTATCTGTTAATGCTGTTAATGTTTCACTGAGGTTATTTTTCCAAATGATGAATTTTGATGTGAAATAAAAAAAATTGAAAATTAAAAATAACTGTGGATGGAAAAACATAGGAAAGCTGTGTAAAAATGATGGCAGTAATGATGCGTTTATTCCCACTTTATCATAAGCATGGTTTTCCGAGTTCCTAAATGCTTATGTCAGCTAATATAACCGCCACAAATAAACATAGTAATAAAATAATCCAGTTTTGTGTGTTAGTTTATGTTAACGTAATGCTTGGGTCATCAGTATGTTAGTGGTTACAAACAATGTCTAGACTGTTATGTTATTAATGCATTCTATGACAATTACATTTATTCCTTTTGTGGTTCTGTTTTCCAGTGGCTCAGGATCAGTGTCCTATGTTGGTGAAACGCAGACAGCAGATAAAACACGTCCATTCCTTTTTATAACATACATTCTTTATAGGCCTAGTACTAATATGATTTAAGCCCATTCTGCAAGCTGGTCAACGGAAACATTTCATAAGGTATGTTTTTATTAAAACACTTGGCACATTTGACCCAAACTAATAAAAATACAGGTTAGAAGTTGTATTGGATATGAACTTCAACGTACACTGTCTGAATAGTTTTGTTACCATTAACAGCAGACTGAAATAGTTTTATGACTTATATTGAAGAGAGCAGTTTGCATGATGAGAACATCTCTGTAGATATGTTTTATATAAATATTTAACGGCAGCATTCCTATGGGGAAGTATGTGTGCCAGCTCTCCGCTGCGGACCGAATTTGGTCTCCTTCAGATGCCGGGTCAGACTGATCCACATTGAGAGGACTTGTTTGCAAGGACACTTGTGATTTTGATTTCAATGCCAAAACCTCTCAAATATTTATTAAAAGACTTCAGTTCTACTGGCATTCCTCACAGGGTGTACCCAAGAATGGGATAGGGTCCAGCCCCCACATGACCCTGACCAGTAGATGTGGTTGGAAGATGGGTGGATTTCTTTTCATGCCACATACAGTACTATATAGGCCTAACATGGTCCTAATATGGAGTGAACATGGAAAATGGGAAAATGGTGCATCCTTTCCTTTACAGATCCTGCACTACTTTTACCACAAGGCACAGAAATAACACAGCAGAAATACAAATTTGAAACAAAAATATAGTATGCCCCAAATTAGAAATCTGACATAGGCCTAACATTCAAAAATGCTGGCATAAGCATCCATAATCTCACCAAAATTTCAGCACCACCTCAGTAAAAATAAATGGGTGGGCACTTAGCAGACTGTGTGTGAATTTCAGCACTAAAAGGAATAAACAGATGACTTACCTATTTTGTCAAAAAATGAGATGGTTATAGTTCTGTCTATCTGTGACACTATAGTATATCTTTGCACAAACAAATATTGTATTTATGTTTTGGGGTTTAGTTGAGCTAATGAACTTAAACCCCATATGGCTTTAATCAGCACTGACTACAAGTCACCTTCGTCTTTATCGGGCTGTGCGGCGCTTTGTCATGTACTCCTCGCTGTCCCTGCAACCTTGCACTGTTATTTGAATATTTTGTGGCCAATGTAAAAAAAAACAGTAATGGCGGACTTTGCTTAAACAAGGCTGCCTATAAATGTCTTGCAGGCAAATAAGGGAACTTTGTGCCCAAAGATCCTGCAATGAGAAGTGCCTTTTCTCTCCTCGTTGGGCTTACAATTTTTGGTCAGTATTTCAGTAGCTAGTTAAATGACACGGTACCCACTGAAATTTGAGTTAGTGTCTTTTTTGGTGCGCCTTGCTGTTATTATGGGCAAAGTAAACAAACTACTTTTGTCTGCTTCTGACTAAAAACTAGGGAGATGGAAACTGCAGAATGATATCGGCACAACTTTGGTATCAGCGGAAAAAAACTTCAAAAACTTTTTTTTATGTATTTCTAAAATGATACATTTAGGGATGAAATGTTGTTGGTCTTTTTTATGTCTCTGTCTACAACATGTTGGCCATAACAATAAGAGTAAAAGGTTATTTCTAGTACAAGGCACACTTAGTGTTCTCTTCAATAAAATAGAAAATAATGTGCATATATCGGTTTTGGCTAAATTGAGTTCGAAAATATCGGCATATCTAGTATAGGCAAAAAATCTATATTGTGCATCCCTAGTAAAAACTGAATTTTTATTGAATGTTTTCTGTGGATAAATTTCTCTGGATAAATTTTGCTAGTAGCTTAAATATAATATATGATGAAACAATTGCCAACAGATCTGGCAGTGGCTTTCTCCAAGCAGTAAAAAACATGGTTTTAGTATATAGGCCTAGCTTTTTCAGTGCTTCACATTTTATTTGTCCATGTCTTCATACAAGTTGTGGATCGCCTCGTAATTGCTAGCATTGTAATCGATGGAAAGTGTGCCACCTTTTGGCAATGTTGGGAATGACCTGATACTATCTGCACCTGTCACACCAGTGCTCCTAAACAATAGCGCTGGATACTTATCATGCCTGTGGTTGCCCGCTTTGTCTTATCAGGGGAATACTTGGTTATTTTTTTTACATTTTTGGATTATATTTAGTTTGTCAACTAAAGTCATTTTTTTGCCAGTTAAGTTTCACTGGTGACAGTTGGGCACACTGGGAAGGTAGTTCATAACTGATGGCGCAGTTTGAGAGTCATTCATGTGCTGCTTTGGAAAAGCTATGAACTACGAACACAAGGTAAGTGCTAAAGTTAACGTTCTACAATGAAAATCCTACAAAAAAAAATCAAAGGTTATCAATGTGAAATGTTTGACTTTATTAAAATTTCTTAAATAGCAAAGTCTGGAATGTGTTTGAAAGATATATTGTGTTTATGCATGCAACATAGAAATAATAAAAAAAAAATAAAAAAAAATAAAATATTTTGTACATCTTGTTGTGGTTGTTGAATTTTACTGTATTTCACGCTTGCTTTTTGTAAGAAATGGACCATGCATGTAGTTTGCAGGAAGATGGGTGTTTGTCTGATTACGGCAGAGAGCTAGGTCAGTGATCCAATTTGAAATGCAGACGTCAAAGATGGAAAGTGAAAAGTCTGCGGCTCAAAGGAGCAGCCAGCAGCTGAAAGGCGAGTCCTGGAAGGCGGCTTGCCTCAGGATCAGCTTTCCTCTCCTTTTGTTGAGGAGGTGCTAAATAATTTGGGAATACACATCCTACACAGTTCTGCTCGCTTTCGGACAGTCCATATCCTGAATAGTTGATCAATTCATCTATATTTTCTAATTGACACTAAAGCAGATACCTTTATTTGTCACATTGCTAAAAAGTTGAATCTTCCTATGGCTATTTTGTAATTGTTGATCAGGTTGAAGCAATTACAATTACAATTCTAAATGTTTTTTAACCATCAGCAAACATCTTACCAGGGATCTAATCAGGAAGAAGACATGGCATCAATTGGTGAAGAAGACACACAACAAGTAACGGAATACTTTTAGGTTCCATTAAACTTTGATGCATGCTTCAGATTTGCTGAGACCATTTCATTTCTATGTTGCAGAGCATCTCCTCAGGTGCAATCAGTGTGAAATTTGTACACCCTGGGGTCAAAAAAATTCTAACCGCAGCCGGAGAAGATGGTAAGTGCCACTGTATTATGTCATTTTACTACTCAAAACCTAGATGCTTTTGAAAAGGAGAAATATAATTTCAAGGTGTATTTTCTCAAAGGTACTTTTTACAAAAAGTTGCATATTTTAGGTTTCAGGATTTTCAGGGTGTTTAAGGACAAGATCACATGTTCTAAAGAAAATTGAACATAAAATGGAGTTGGTTCCTTTCTGCAATCATCTACAAGCCTCAGTGGACGTCAGCTTACTGGAGACTGGGAATGGGTACCTCTGAGTCCTCAATGGCCTGGCTCTGTCCCTTGACAGTAAGCCATGCCCAGGTGCCTATATGGTCTGCTTCTGGTCCTTGTGATGACTCCACTAGTTTCCCGGGTGGCTTCCATCTGCCCTCCAGGATGTTGCTGCCCAAACCCAGGGTCTCTGGTTCTCTGTGAATCCCTGAGCCTTCAGAACCTGCCACGTGCCATTCCCCTCAGCACATCCGTCCTCTCCATGGCCAATAACCGGCTGTGCAATGTGGACCACCTGCTCCGAGCTTTCTCCGACCTCCGGGAGCTGAGCCTCAGCCACAACCGGCTGCCCCGCTTCCCCCGGGGCCTGCCCCCCAGCCTTCAGTCTCTGCAGCTGAGGGAGAACCACATCACATACCTGACAGCAGGTGGACTGCGACAGTTGGGAAACCTAACCAGGCTAGACCTGGAGGACAACCGCATCCGTTTCATCCAGCCTGGTGCACTTCTACGACTGACAAAGCTGCGGGTTCTGAGCCTGAAGGGGAACTGCCTGTTAGACCTTCCACGCTCCCTCCCCCCCTCTCTGGCCCACCTCGACCTGTCTGCCAACTGTGTCTCATCTCTGGATCTCACATCCCTGGCCCCCCTTGTGAACCTGCAGGTGCTGAAGGTCAATAGCAACTGCCTGAAGTCAGTGCCTGTGGGCGCCTTTGACGGGCTGCCCCGCCTCCGGACCATTGCCCTGGCTGACAACCTCTGGGTATGCGAATGCAACATCCTCTATCTGTACAAGTGGCTCCTGGATGGCAGGTTGAGGATGGCCACAGACCTGGTTTGTGCCGCCCCTGTCCACTTGGCCCAACGTTTGCTCCTCACTCTGTCCATCACAATCATCTGCCCCTGGGTACTGAAGCCCAATGACACCAGGGTTTCCCCAGATACTAGAGTGCCCTATAAACCACTGGACAGTCAGGCAGCTCTACCTGGGACTGACAGCATGTCTGTATCCACAACAACCAGGCCATTCTTGGCATCCTTTAGACAACCAGCCAAAGTGTCACAGATACCAGCCATGACTGATGACCACACCTGGCACATTCGTCAAGACCTCTTGGCTGCCCACCTCCCGGTCGAAAGCTATGTGTTGGAAGAGCTGAGCTACAAGGACTGCTTGTCATTGAACTCAACCCCACTACCTGCTCTCCAAGTGGACAGCTTTGTGGCCCACAAAGACACCATATGCACAGAGAACACTGTGGGTCACTCTACAGATGCTGACAGCACCACCACAGGGCCTGCTAGTCCTGCCCACCCTACAGACAAGGCTGGCCCACAGCCCATTACCCCCATCTGGCCTGTGAGACTGCAGGAGTTAAATGCAATTGTGGCTATGCTGGCCACTTTGTGTGTGCTGGTCATCCTGGTTCTGCTCCTACTTTTGTTTCTCCTACGGAAGGTCTTGCGGAGGAACCAGAGAGTGGCCCCCATTCAGAACTCTTGACTCTGAAAAGACTCCAAAGTCATCCGGCTAAGAAAAATAACAGAATCGCAAAATAACAGAGAACTATTGCTGTTTATCACAAACATTTAACAATTTGATGTGACTTTTTGAGGCATATCAATGAATTAGAATGCATATAACAAAGAGAAATGAGGAGTTCTGAAATGGTAGTAGAACACCACAGAAAAGTCATGCAACATTTCTGTTACAATTGCTCTTAATTGCAACTGTATGTAGTTTCTATTAAATATTTTGAAAACAGGACTTTCATGTCTTTATGAAAGCAGACAGCCAGTTCCAAAACTGAAGTGCCAAAAGAACACAATATTACTTTATTGCCATTGCTATTTCTTCTGCAGCATGCATGACAAAATCATGACAATAGAATAATACTCGAACTCCTGTCTGATATTCATGCTGGCTTTGTCCAACCATAACTTACTTTAGTGGAATTGTATATTTCCATGTTCTTCAATATCCTTCTAAATCACTTTTATTTCCCAGAACTGGATAGACATATTACTACTAGTAACATGCAACCCTCCATGGCGCAGCTGGCAGAACAATAATAACCTTGATATTGAATAAAACATACTATCAGAGGCACCTTAATTATGAATACTGCTCATCAGCAATCCTTTGATTCCTTCTATCCAGATACTCTGTAAGTGCAGACACCAAGGTCTGATAAGGCCAAAGAGTAATATGAATGAAGATGTGTGTTAAGGGGCCTGACCATAAATTTAACTTTTTTAAGCAAACATTCTCATCTAAAGATTATACATTTGTAAGACAGCCCCTACAGTAACTGGGGGTTAAGGGCCTTCCTCAAAGGTCCAACAGTGAAATCACTATGATTATGGTGGGATTTGAACTAGCAACCTTATGATCACAAGCACAGCACCCTAATCCATTGAGCCACACAACTGACTTTGATATCGCTGGCAATCTATGGAAAGACTTGGAAATTGCTGTCCATGCTGTAAACAGAGCTTGAGCAATCTATCAGCTACTTGATCAGAAAGGTTTCATTTTATTGGTCTGTTGAATTATTTCTAGCTATTATGTGAGACAATGCTGCAAGGACCCCAATCTGAACTATACATCCATCTTCCATAATTTTTCATCCAGTACTGAGTCGCTTTTCCTTCAGGTGAACTGATTTCAGAAAAAAATCTTACCCTTAATTTTTTGGCTCATATAAACTTCATTAAGTATTTAAATAAATTCTTCAATTTGTACTTTCCTAGGAAAGAGAGCAGAATATTGTTGTAATCCACCCTGTGCTCTGCTGTAGGTCTGTCCATTCATCTATCCATACAAAAAGGGACACAATTAAGTAGCCTCCAACACGATCTAACAGTAGATGATGGGTTATGACTAGAGTAAACTCAAGTGGCAAATTTAACAGGTCATGTTTCACAATTAACTAATGCAAGGAGATTCACTTAAAGGATTAGATGTCACGGGTATTGATTAAAAATTAATTGTTAGTGTTTGTTAGTTTACTATATGTAGGCCTAATACTTTCTTTACAATTTCACTATTATACACATTTTGTGAAACTTCTTCAAAAATACTGGGACGAGGGATGTCGTTATGCTGAGATAAACACTACAAATTATTTTAGAATCATAAATATATAAAGCTTCCACACTCCATCACACAGCGAGGATAATTCGGTGATGCGCAATCAATCGTCAGAGAATATTCCAAAACAAAAAAACAAAAAAAAAATTTGTTGTCGCGATGAATTTTGGACAACTAAGCTGGCATATATGATATATTAGTTCATTTCAATTGCTTTAGACAGCATTGAGCGTTGCTATTAGTAATGCGTTTGAGTTGATGAGCGGACCTGTAATGTTGCCTACCAGTACATTGATTCATTATTATATAGCAAGAAACAACATAACTACCTCCAGTTACAATCATAAAAAATATAACGTTATAGTACATGAAATCTGTCCACCCCATAGTGTTTCGGGGAACTGCATTTTAGGATGAAGTACAAATAAAAGGAATCTATATAAAAATACTTAAACTGGAAAATAAAAGAATACCGAACGCTTTCGTCTGAAACATTAGTTACTGAATGTGAAAAATGTCAGCATTTATTATAAATTCCCATATTACATTAAATTACAAAAAACGTTAGAAAAATACACTAATTGCGAATTAGAATTTATTCCCGTAACACATAATTTACACATAAGTTGCATAATACTAGTTACAGGAGTTTGTTAAACGTAATATTATTTCATAGAACTAAATTAGAAACCCATTACTTTCAGCGTGCGTCTGTATGATTTTCAACACCGCACCAAGATGGCGCTGATTGCGGTGACTAAATAACCACGTGGTTTTATTAAATGTGACGCATCATCAAACCGTCTTTAAAACGCCTGAAATATTGCCCCTGACAATTTCAATAAAACGTGAACTAAACGCGATAGGAATGTGACATTTTAATAAATATAAAAGTAGAATATATTATTAATCTGGTGTTCAGACAACGCAACACTGCGTTTTGTTTATTGGGGTCATTAAAATCAGGCTTAAGGTTGGACAACATTTCACTGTTACCAGGCAGATCGAATCCCAACATGGCGGCAAAGGGAAGCGAAGAGAAGACGCAGTTTCAAGAGATGGAGGAGGAGACGACAGCTGGATTGGAAAGAGAAATGGAGTCTGATCAGGAAGAAGGAATGGGGGTGGAAGATTCTTCTGAGGATGAAGACGGTTCCTCTGAGGATGAGAAAGAAAACGAGGCTGAAATTCAGCGTTTAGAAGAACAGGTATGGTTAAAAAATGAATGAATGAATGTGTTGTCAAAACCCCGTTTATTGACTTCAAACATTAGCGTTTCTGGCTGAATATCTGAGATCTTAAAAATACAGGCAGTCATTGATTGCCCAGTATACATGTAACGTACGTGCATATTAGCATTAAATTTAACGGCATGCGGGCGATCCGTATGTACGCAGAACCTACTCCTTTAAGTAGGCTGGGATTTAAATGACTGCGTTATGATCTGCGCGTAATTGGGTAACAACGCGGTTTATCATGCTGGCAGTGACGCATATTTTCAATGCATGTGCGTGACTTCAGTTTTCCGGGTTGATCGTTGGATTTATTTTGTCGGAAAAAAAATTCTAAGCGTTACATCGTTAAAGTTTTGTCTGTCGCGGTTGTAAAACCCTACAGCCTACCCCGTTGTAACCGGAGTGCTCACGACTTTCCCAGTTTCCTGCGGGGAGCGCATTGCTTTCCAGGATAGTGTGGGCGTGATGGCCAAAACACTCACCTGCTCCATCATTCCACCCAAAGAGTCGCTCGATAGGTTCCATAATTGCTCCTGGCTTGTTGATTTGCATGCTTCTGTGGTGTCATTTCCCAATGTCATTAGCACACAGTTCCCTCTTGCCTGTTATCGAACTTTCTTCCGCTGTCTATACGGACGTGTTTGTTCACTGATTTGCAGCTATCCATCAATGTATTCGACTACAACTGCCACGTGGATCTTATCAAGCTGCTAAGGCAGGAGGGTGAGCTGCTCAGACTGCGCAGGGCAAGGCAGAAGATGAGTGAGCTTTTCCCTTTGACAGAAGGTTAGACCCAGCCCTTGTGGCACTTGTGTCATTCTTATAACCTGGTTGTTTGTGGTCAGAAGAGACGTTTTATGTTTTAATTATTCAGTTACATGGTCAGTGTCTACAGGTGAGTTAGTGACATATTTGAAAGCAGATCTTAAGGTGTGTTTTTAAATCTTGCTTGTCTTCTGCAGAGATCTGGCTGGATTGGCTCAAGGATGAGATACGGATGACAGAGGGGGAGCCCAACCGTGAGAGTGTGTATGACCTGTTTGAGAGGGCTGTGAAAGACTACATTTGTGAGTATGGGCACGGGCTATTGGGGGAAAAGTAACCTTCCGAGAGACAGGTGCCATAAAAATGGTGCATCTTCCTCCTCACTCAGGCCCTGAGATCTGGCTGGAGTATGCCCAGTACTCCATTGGGGGGATGGGGTCATCTGGTGGGATTGATCAGGTGCGGTCCATCTTTGAGCGAGCCCTGACATCAGTTGGCCTGCACATGACCAAAGGAGTTGCTTTGTGGGAGGCCTACCGGGAGTTTGAGAATGCCATCCTGGCAACAGTGCAGGTAATGTGTTTCTCCTCTCATTTGTAGGGTTTCCAGTACATTGTGGGAAATATCCTATTAAAACCTGTCATACAAATGTAATACTGGTAATGGAAGCTACATAATCTGTGTACAGAGGATGAGTGAGTTGTCTTGTTGATCACCCTGAATCTCTTGTATTGATCACTGATTTTGTCATTAAAGAGAGTGTTATTGAAATGAGGTACGCACTGAGTTAGGTGTGGTGTCATGCAATCTAGCATGTCCACAGCGTGCATCTGCTGTGTCTGCAGGTAATGTTGAAATGTGTCCCTTTCCCCTTCCGGTGGGAACTGTGTACAACTGATGCCCCAAGACACAAATGCCACAGGGGAGACTGTTACCTTTTTTCACTCTGCCTCAGGGTCTTGGCCAGTGTGTAGGCCAGTCTGTAGGCCCTGGTAACGCCCCTCCCTCAATCTTCTCTCCTGTCTCCACAGCCACCCCCAGGCAGTGTTCCCACTCGCGAGCAGCAGGAGCTGCTGAATGTTCAGCTTGAGCGAATCCACACACTGTTCCGCCGCCAGCTGGCCATTCCTTTAATGGGTGAGGCTCGTAGCTTTATTGGGGGGGGGTCTCCCAGGACTGGTCTCATAGATCCATGCTATGCTTCTTTTGAATGGGGCTAGAGTGCTGTTGGATTCTCACAAAACTTCCTGGAGCACCCCTTTGGTTGGTTTCAGGTGGAGAGGGGGCGTAGGCTGCCAGGCCTTTCACAAAGTGCCTGGCCAGCTCCACCCTTTAGAAGAGTCTGGCATGGATACAAACAGATGGTGTGGCCTTGTGTGTGAGGCTTTGGAGGCTCAGTTTATTTTCTGCCTGAGACTTAGCTGGGGTTGCCAAACACATTTTCGGCATGCAAGGTGCCTTCTTTAGAGCTTGGGCTCCCCTTTTATTGTTGTAATGATATATAAAAAAAGAAGAGAGAATCTCCGTTTCCTGTTCCTGAGAAGTTACATGACTGACAGAACAGTGTACCAGTCTGCAGAGACTCTTCTCTTAATTATGCAGTATCTGTGGACTAATTAGGGTTGCAAATTTCTGGGAGTTTTCCTATTAATTCCCATATATCTCCATTAATTCCCATGGAAAGTTTCCAACTTGGAATATTTTCAGAATTCCCCAGCTTAACTTCCCATTGAATGGAAAGTTTATGGAAAGTTTCCAGAATTTTTTTGCCCCTTTGCAACCCTTGGACTAATAAATGCCACATGTTAAATTAGCGATTAGTGAAACTGGCTGGCATGAGAACAGCACACCGAAGGCTTGTGCTAGATTGGGCATGAGACCCTTCTGGTGACCAGAGCGGTGTGATTTTTTTTTTTTTTTTGTGCTTCACACTTCAGAACCCACCTGATTTTGCTCAAACTCCTCCCTTAAATGCTCTGTTTAATTGGCTGTAATTAACATTGTCATGAAAGTAAATCACTGTTCCTACCTCGGTCTTGGAAAGCTTACCCGTCTCTGAAGGTGATAGGACTGAGTCTGACCTCTGCCTGTGAACCCCCCAATCTCACTCCAGACATGGAGGCTACATATGCAGAATACGAGGACTGGTCTGACAGAGGTGTCCCGGAAGAGGTTACACACCAATACAAGAAGGCTGTCCAGCAGATGGAGAAGAACCGGTCCTTCGAGGAAGCTCTGGTAGGTCCGTCTGCTGAAGTCTCCCATTGCTGATGTGGCTGGCTGTCCAAGTTAAGCGGGTCTGACAGGACCGTATTTCTTAATTTTCACTTTTGGACTTTTAAAATGCATTATAGCCAGAAGCTGATAACTATACAGATGGCTGCCAATGTGATATTAATGAAAGGAATATCCATCTATCTTTGGACTGATTTATCCTGCTCAGTGTCACGGGGGCCTGGAGTTTATCCCAGGCAGGACAGAGTACTAGGTAGGGCTGTCACGATCATGAAATTTTAAGTGACGATTAATTGTCATAAAAATAATTGCGATTAACAATTTAATTGTCTTTTTCCTGTTCTTTGTATAAAGTGAAAATATTCATAGTTTAATAATATGCATACACCTTATGAAG
>JAODJW010000040.1:37607167-37631426 GCA_026777045.1 Hyperopisus bebe | reverse complement strand
AAAACTGTACTGCAACGACTATTAAATAGTGATTAAAACATTTCAATTTATAGGTATATAACGATTATGACAATTATCGAAAAATGATCGCGGTCAGCTGAAACTATCGCGATCAGGCAATTAATTGATGATTGCGACAGGTCTAGTACTAGGCTGGGATAGACCTTTGCCCAGATGCCAATTGATTGACGCAACACCATGAATGCTTATTCTGGTTCTGACGTATGTAATTGTGGTGTCTTTTATATAAGATTAATACCCTTGTTGGAATGGGTCCAAGGTTGAATGTTCTTCCCGTGCATGCGTGGGTTTCCTCCCACAGTACAAAGACATGCAGGTTGGGTCAACTGGCTACTGTAAATTGCCCATAGGTGTGAATGCGAGTGTGTGTGGCTGTTTGTGTTGGCCCTGTGGTGGACTGGCACCCTGCCCAGGGTGTACCCCGCCTCTCGCCTGTAGGTGCTGGGATTGGCTCCAGCTTCCCCGCAACCCAGATGGATAAAGCGTATAGATAATGGATGGATGGATGGAATGGGTCCATGTGTATTTGTTACCACTTAGTTTTGTTGTGTGTGCGTGTGTATCTGTATGTAATGCACTTTAGAAATATTAACACTGTAATGGGCGTAGTGGGACTTAAATACCTCTGTATTTTTAAAGATAGGCTTTATTGGTTTATCTAGCAGTAGTAGATGACTTCCCCTAAGGGATTAAATCCACAGTGTGCTGTCAGTTTATGGCTGGATTATCTTCCTTTGATCTAAATGAATTTTTAAAATACCCAGTGAGAAATGGGGGGGGGGGTTGATTTTTGTCCCTCCCCAGTGTCAGGGTCTTACGGTCTTCCTCTGTTCTTTAACTGAATCTTTGTCTCGGTGCAGCTGGTGGCAGAGACCCCCAAACTGGCTGAGTACCAGGCCTACATCGACTTTGAGCTGAAGGAGGGAGACCCTGCCCGCATTCAGGCCATCTTCGAGCGGGCGTTGGCCGAGAACTGCCTGGTACCCGACATGTGGGCCAAATACACCCGGTACCTGGTGAGTACCATCCCGCTCGTGCGACCGGATCCGTGGGAAAGTGGCAGAACGGCTGTGTCTATGTATGGGTGCTCGCTTTTGAAATATGAGCCCCGTGCTTTTCAATGCGACAGCTGCGGTACTGACATCATTCAAGTATGCTGGTGTTAAATCTGAAATGAAAAGTGAATGAATTTGAACCTGGGATGTCACAGTTGAGACTCTCTGCTGTCTGGGGGGTGGGTGGGGCACTCTTCTCCAAAGGTGATGCCCTACTCTCCTCTTGTTCTAATTGAAAGTAAAAAGGGAACTTATCTGTCTGGAAAGTTTTCTGCTCTGTCCCTCCCAGTATAAAAAGCAGCATGGTAGTGAAGCTTTCCTTATATAATGTCAACCAGCTTGGCTTCCCTCCCAGGATGCTGCTGTGAGACCAGTCTGAAGAGATGCTGTCGACTTCCTTTGGGGCAGACGGAATGAAGAGGGGATCGGTGCACCATCCATAGTTGCTAAGGTGTTGTGTCCCCCACACAGGATCGGCAGTTAAAAATACGCAGCGTGGTTCTGTCGTGTCACGAGCGGGCGGTCCGGAACTGTCCCTGGACTATGAGCCTGTGGAAAAACTACCTGCTAGCCCTGGAAAGGCATGGAGCGGAGCACCAGACTGTGGCAGGTAAGCACAAGCCTGGGGGGTGCAGAGTTTGCAAAGAGAGGATGGTCTAGGGGAAACTGAGCTTGAGCAGCCTGGTATTTAAGTGACTTCAGCAATTTCTTTTCAATACACCATGAAAAATAATTACAAATATATGTCCGCCTTACAACGCTTAGAATTTTGGGTGTATGGAGACTGCTTTGTTGCGTGTGATGCTAGGGCAGGGTTCCAGAGGTAATGACCCCAGAGGGCAGTATGGGTACAGGTGGACAAAGCTGCCTCTGTGCTTGTCTCTTGCTTTATGGTGATTGGGTAGATGGTGTGTAAGGGTCTGCATGTGTGTGCATGCACCCCCTAGTATCCCATCTAGGGTGTACCTCAGCCTCATGCCCTGTGCCTTAGGCTCCCGGCCCTGCATAATCTTGACCTGGATAGGAAAATGGATAGATTTTTCAGTGGCCCATTGATGGTGGGGAAACTGTAGGATTGAGGTAGTGTTGCATCATGGGATATGTCAACTCTCTGGAAAGTAAAGCACTGTTGCTTCTAAACCCTAAGTTCAAGATAAAAAAAGAGACTGTTCACGGGGACCTGGTTAGTGGTTTTGTGTTCAAAAACACTGCAAATATCTCTATCCAGTCAGAGCACACTAGGCAAGATAGAGAGATATTTGCATGTTTCCCTCATTAATGCAAACCACGCGTGTGTCAGGGTTTCCCAATCCTGGTCTCCATGGAGACTGTCATGTATGCTAACCCTCATTACTTCAGTCTGCCCTGATTCTCAAGAACTCTTAATGCCTCGTGTTAACTCCATTTAATCTGTGTAGATTTTGATTTGACAGGCTGTGACTCTTCATTCCAATCATTTAGTTGCCTAAATCGTACTTTGTCATCTAAAGTATTTGCCATTTGATATTATTTTTCCACAGTGAATAAACTATATAATTAAATTAATTTAGCCATCTCCTGAGACTACCAGACATGGAAGTCGATGTCCGGATCCGTAAACTTCTAGGTCGATTTAATGAAGAGCTCAATCAAGGCTTCTTTTAGTTAAAGATGCCGCAGGAACAAAAAGGACCGCAGAGAGGGGGCCCCTGACGATGGGTGGGGGAGCGGTGTGCTGTCAGCTGACCAAGGGAAAATGCAGAAAATAAATGACGGGGCTGCTGAAACCTGCACTGTGAATGCTCAAAGTGCCACGTCGTTAGCGTTTGCACTGATAGGTGCTGCTGGATTTAGGGTCTGCCAAGTCTGCCGGCAAGTTGGACAGGGTCTGAAAACAGGGTTGAGCACCCAAACAGCCAACAGAGTTGTAAATGGTGTTCTGCGTGTCTGTGTGCGTATACATACGTGCGGATTACATTGACCTCTTTGTTAGTATCTGAAATAACGCCATAACAGGTGTTTACCATGTCTGTGTATGACCACTCAATGGGATGCCCTTCCTGTTGCTGTCATATTTTGTGTAGGATGGCTGTTTATTGCAAGATGCCTCAAATAGAACCTTCTGGACCCTTATTTGTTTCCCCAGAGGTCTTTGAGAAGGCCCTGAATGCAGGGTTCATTCAAGCGACCGATTACGTGGACATCTGGCAGGCATACCTGGATTACCTGAGAAGGCGTGTGGATTTCACTAAAGGTGAGGAAGGTCCACACTGCTGCAGAGCAACTGAGGGACATGTCACCCTTTGGTGCGTTTGTTCACTTGAGGGTCTCTTCTGTTTTAGAATCCAGCAAAGAGCTAGAGGAGCTGCGAGCAGCCTTCACTCGAGCTCTGGACTACATGAAGCAGGACGTGGAAGAGCGTACGTGTCTCCAGTCATCAAGGACAGGTTGCTGTCATCTGTGGCTGCTTAGGTTTTTCTTCTAGTGGCCACATCCTCGGAGGACAAAGCAAAATGTTCTTTTGATAAATACACCCAGTGATGGGTGCCATGATCTGGTTCTGTTAATCATTAGCAGAAATCAAAAGCATACAAAGTAGTCAGTGAGAAGTTAAACCTGTGGATAACTTGCATTGTCTGATTTTACTTGAAATGTATTCTGTCCTAAAGACTTGATGTGCTTTTGTTGTCTTGAATGTCTTGGTGAACAAAAAATATCCCCCCACCCCTTTCCCAGGGTTTAGTGAAAGTGGAGACCCGTCCTGTACCATAATGCAGATCTGGGCACGGATAGAGGTGAGTGCGCTCCCTTGAGGGTCAAGGAGGAATTTACTCATTTGGTTAGGGAAAGACATTGGATTGTCTTTGCCTCCCAAGCTAGGTAGTGGTTTGTTGGTTCTTAAATTTAGCACAGGTTCAGTGATGACTGGGGACCAGTAGTCCCTCGGTGTGGATGTTAAAGGTGATGAATTGTGAGTCACGTTGATGTTGCTGGCAAAATAAGTTGGTGATTTAAGCACTAAAATAGAATGAAATTGTAAGATTCTTGCTGATTGATGGGTAATCTGGACTTGTAGGTATGGGAGCTGGAGCAGAATCTGAATGTTTTGGTATATCAGCAGCCTGTGATGCATGGCATTATGGGTAGCTTAATGGGTAGACTGGTGCAATCTACTGTTACCAGGCCTTGCACTGCCGGAACATGCAGAAAGCCCGGGAACTGTGGGATACCATCATGACGAAAGGGAACGCCAAATACGCTAACATGTGGCTGGAGTATTTCAACCTGGAGCGGTAAGAGCGGCTTCTGGGAAGCCTGCTGGTGGGGGTGGGGGAGGGGGGTGCACAGCGGAGTCTGGAACTAATGCATGTCTCATCGGCAGGTCTTACGGTGACGTGGTTCACTGCAGGAAGGCTCTGCACCGGGCAGTCCAGTGCACAGCAGACTACCCTGAGCATGTGTGTGAGGTTCTGCTCACATTTGAGAGGGTGGAGGGTGAGTTAACCAGTGTGTGTGTGTTGGTGGTGGTGGTGGTGGTGATGGTGGTGATGATGATGATGATGATGATGATGATGATGATTCTTCCTCTCTGTCTACTCTGTCCTCAGGCACCCTGGAGGACTGGGATGTAGCAGTGCAGAAGACAGAGACCCGACTGGCCAGACTCCAGGAGCAGCGGAACAAGGTGAGGACCCCCCCCCCCCCAATACCATAACCCCTGACCTTGGTGACCCGCCGCAGCCCCCATGTGACACCCTCTCCTCTTGCAGGCGGCTGAGAAGGAAGCCCTGCTGGCCCAGCAGGAGGTGGAGCGAGTGGAACAGCGTAAGAAGGCCAAAGCCGAGAAGAAGGCCCATAAGAAGGCACAGAGGGCTGGCCGGGCAGGGGAGAAGAGGAAGGCGACGGAGCAAGAGGAGGAGGAAGGGGAGGACTGGGGGGAGCAGTCAGGTGAATATCGGTGCACAGTGGGAGACCCCAGTTAACTGTTGGGTCATGTTTGAGCCTTTTAGCTGGTTGTGTTCTCAAAGTTCCTACAGTTTGATCTAATTTCTGAAATATTTTTAAAGCATGCTATTCCAGGTGAGTACCTTAGGTATGTAGGCAAGTTCTGCTCCTGGCCACCTACATCCTCCGTGTCCTTAATCATTATGCCTCCCTGTTATTAACCCTGTCCAAGTGGCTGTGAAGCAAGATATCTGTCTCCACTTCTGTTCGTCCTCCGGATGTCGCACGCCAAAAACTGCCTCTACCTGATGTCTAGTTTCAGAACAACCTGTGAAGAAACATAAAGGGGAAGGGGCCTCCGGCGTGATTGAGGCAGAGGAGCTCATGGAGACAGAGGGTGGGCTCCCGGGACTAACAGCAAGGATACTCGCGGCCTCCTCTGGCAACAAGAAAGAGGCGCAGGAGGCGGCAGAAGCTGCTTGCAGGGTGCAGAATGCTACGCAGGAGCAGCGGGATGACCAGACGAGCGTCTTCGTCAGCAACCTTGCCTTCACCTTGGAGGAGCCTGAGACGAAGCTGAGGGAGCTGTTCCAGAGCTGCGGCTCGATCCAGCAGGTCCGGGCCATCTACAACAACAAGGGAACCTTCCGGGGATACTGCTATGTACAGTTTGAGGACCAGGCATCAGTCCCCCTGGCGCTGAAGCTGGATCGGCAGGACGTGGAGGGCAGACCCATGTTCGTTTCCCCTTGTGTGGATAAGAACAAGAACCCCAACTTCAAGGTGACTACAGGGCTTGCGGAGGGTGCCTTGGGATGGGGGCAGCTGGTCTGGAAGCTCTTGATTCTACCCATTCTCTCCCTTTAGGTTTTCAAGTATAGCACAGCTCTGGAGAAACACAAGATCTTTGTTTCTGGTCTTCCGTTCGGCTGCACCAAGGAGCAGTTGGAGGAGGTGTGCAAAGAGCACGGCACAGTCAAGGACGTCCGCCTGGTCACCAACCGGTCTGGGAAGCCCAAGGTCAGAACCAGCTTAGTAATTAAGGTTAAAACTATGATGCACTAATGCAGGGTCCTTGAGAGCCATATCATATAATTACAATATAATCAAAAGACCATAAACCATGTCTTCAACGCCTTAATTATTTGGATCTGTTGTGCTGAAGGTGTGATCTGTATGGTCAGTCCGATTGACCCAAGCATTGCGGCCAAACTAAAGTGCTGTCATCTCTCACCCAGGGCCTGGCATATGTGGAGTTTGAAGACGAGGCACAGGCATCAACTGCTGTAGTGAAGATGGACGGGATAGCCTTCCAGGGCCACACCCTGACAGTGGCCATCAGCAACCCGCCCCGACGGAATGTGGCTGAGAAGTCAGACCTGAGCAAAGGCCTGGGCTCCATGATGCCACGCCAAGTCTATGGATCGTAAGTGTGTCTGTGTGACCGAGAGAGACCGAGAGTGTGAGAAGTAAGGGGTCATGCTTGTGTTTGTGGGATGATGCTGATCTATAGATCTGAGTAATTTGTGCTTTCTTTGCTTGATAATCTGTTACAAATGAATCCCATTAGTGTCGGAGAAGATGGTGCCTTAATGTGATGAGTGGTGGAAAAAGTACTCTGTTTTCATAAAGCAAGTACAGATACCACACCAAAATACTACTTGAGTAAAAATAAATAAATTAATACATACAGTACTTAAGTATACAGTACATTCAAATCAAATCTTACAAAATGCAACCTATCTTGTTAAATTTACTCGACAAATTTAAATATAGCATTACCAATTTCAGTTTTATTGTGCTGCACTGTGTGGTATAACTTTTTTTCAGAAAAAGCCGTGAAGTTTAAGTTTGGTGGCGCTGATTAGTGAAATGACTTTTATTCTGTGAAAAATGAAAGATGGATCTACAGGCCAGAATCAATAATAAATTATAAGCATTACTTAACTGGTATATGAGCAGCCTAAATCCCTTGTCCACCATTGCGAAAGTGGTTGATCCTCCAATGCAATCATCTTCATTATTTCAGTGGTAGTTCTAGTGCTGCTGACTTTGAATACTGAAAGTTCAAATATCAAATGGCAATTTCAGTATATTAACCAATATATGGTGCATCTCTACATATTGTTTGTCCCATCTTCTGAAAGGCATTATGTAATACACAATAATAAAAACATATATATTCCACAAGAATTTTTCACATTTTTAATTGTGTAGCCCTACAAGTTATGTTGCATGCAACAATGTTTTTTTTTTTTAAGTTGGGTAATGATGATTACCCAGAATGTATTGTAGTAAAGTTATTAGACTCAGAAATATAACGCAATGAAAGCAAAAGTTGTAACAATTATAAAATATTCAAGTACAGATTCATAAAAAGCCTTTCATTTGTACTTTACTTAATAGCACCTCTTTGCTTTGTAGGAGGGGGAAGGGCCGCACCCAGCTGTCCATGCTTCCACGTGCTCTGAACCGGCAAGCAGTTCCGGAGCTTAAGGTGGAGAATGGAACTGTGCAGAATGCCGAGGCAGCGGGCAAGTCCGGGTTGGAAACGCAGGGCAAGCCTCTGTCAAACGCCGATTTCGCTAGGCTCCTGCTCAAGAAATGACCTGTTCCGATTTGCGGAGAGGGAGAGAGATGGAAATAACTGCCTTTTTAATGGAAACCATTTTGTGTCCTTAAAAGAAAAATAATAAAAAAAAATGTAATTTAGTTGTAAATATTTGAATCCCCCCCATCCTTTACGTGGCCTATCCTATAAGCAAACGCCTTAATTAACCAGGGCTCCCTCCTTGCTGCCCTCCCCCCTGTCCCCCCAGAAGTATGAGAATCAGCCACTTCTTTTGGATGTTAGTCTGGCTGAGGAAATTGTTTTTTGTTTTAATTGCTGGTTTTATTAAAATTATTTTAAAGCGTGCATATAATGTGCCACACCCCAGTTGTTTAAGATGGGTTGTGTTCTCCAGGATTGAAGACTGAAAAGCTCAGATAGGATGCCTGTAGAGGCTTTGGGGATTTTTTTCCTGTTATTTTGAGGTGTAAATCTACTCCTGTGGATTGTTTTTGCTTTAAGGATATATGCAAGAACTTCATTTTTATTGAGAATATAAATGTATTATAAAGTGTATAGAAGAATGATGATGATGATGGTGAGGCATCTTTTACACTTGGTCTAAATATGGTCCAAGTTGTGTTGAACACTCTGGTGCACCTGTTTTGCTTTAGGGTTGGAGGCTGGCAGGTTTGGGCCAGTGCTGGAGGTAAAGGCAGCTTCCGGTACCCTCCCGTCCATTTTGCAGAAGCTAACTGGACCACTCTCCCAGAAACTTAGCAGCAGCAATCCCAGCTGACTCATAGCCTCTCCTGAGCCCCCCACAAAATAAGATTTTGATTCTTTGAGATGTGTCAGTGCAGTGAGAACACGGTTGTTGTACAGTGGAGGCTCTGCACGTTAACTTTGTTACTGGTAGTGGGTGTTCAGATTGCGTGAGTGTGTTTTAAATCCCAGAAGTCTGCATGTAAAGGCTGATAATGACCATCTCTCACATTGAGGGCGTTTACATTAAAAAGTAAAAAGCAGGAATCATGATTACAAGCCCCACCCCCTTTTCCCTCCCATTCTCAGCGCACGTTCTTGTAAGCATCACCTACCTGTTAATCCCAGACTCCTCCAGATTTTTAAATTATTTCTGCCCACATTTCTGCATTGCATGTAATTCTGCCTTACGCGTAGGCCTCACAGTAATAGCCATAAACAGATGGATGGGTTGTAGTTAACACTGTGAAACGACACATTTCGGAGGCATCGCTGGGGACGAAGCAAAGGTGTGACAGTGATTTATTTTTGATGTTTACACACACGTTGAAAGTCAAGTTCCTCAGCTACCATTCCCGCACCCAAACCCTCGTGGAAATCTATGCAGCTGTATATCGCGCGTGACCCTTCTGCGTGCTGATCCTTCTCTAACTGTACAGAAAATCGCTCTATCCGTGACCGTGAGTTATAACTGTATGCTTGAGCTGTCTATCTGTAGAGTGTGGAGTCCCCAATTTCTCTGATGTAAGGACCTCAAAGCGGTGAATGCGTGCATAGGTTTTGAACACATGGACAATTCTTTTGTGTATGTATATATATTTTTTGATTTTCACAGAACTATCTGAAACTTTTGTGTTTGTGGTCACCCAGACAATTCCTTCTATACTAGTATCACTAGTGAGCCTTTCATCATTTTAAAGGAGACATTTTTTTTTTTTGTGGTCAGGTGTTCAGTGTTCACATCCCAAGTGATTGGCCATAGTTTTCTATAGCATTTGTATGTTTTAAGAGAGAAAAAGGACATTTAGCTAAATCTAGTGATGTATCACCACAGTGGCCTATTTTAGTAAAGAGAAAGTGTTTTAAAGTTATTTGATGTCCATTATTAAAAAAAAAAAGAATTGTACAAAATTTAAAAGTTTATTTTTTGTTAATATGTTGGGTAAATTGGTCTTTGAATGCTTGAACATGTACTGGAAGCTTTCATTTACCAAAATGTTTTTTTTGTGTTTGAGAAGTTGTACAAGGACCATGTGTGTAATTTCCTGCTGTTTTTCTAGCAATTTATCCTTTTTGTTGATCAATAACTGTATAATTTTTTTTTGCGCCTCAATGCTTCATTAAAAGCAATTAAATGTTTACTTGTTTAAATGTCCTATTGGGGGGTGGGGAACAAATTATCAGGGATGTGCTCTTGTCTGGAGGATCGTAGATTCAAATCCCACAGTTGCAGAATAATCTTATCACTTGAACAAGGCCCATACTCTCAACTGCTCCAGGGATTCTGCTTTTTACCCCGAACTTTCCTGTCGTGTCCATCACTTTGAGTGTGCCAAATAAAACCATCACGCCGTCCACCACTGGTATCCTCATGGAGGGGGTTAAGGACAAATGACCACAATGACAATCTGCCCTCCTTTGGCATTTAATTTTAATTTTGTAATAAATAAGCTTTTAAATAGTATGAAAGTGCTGTTGTGTAATCACTACAGACTGTATCTGAGCATATGAGGCATGTTAATATCCACAGCAACTCAAAAGCCATTAGGAGTCTCACTTCAGCTGATCATGACAAATAAGACTTTGTCGACCTTCTGATGCACTGATGAGCAGTAACAGTACATCTCATGGAATGTAAGGACACTAACCCCCCCCACCCCCCAGCAACAAGCATGTACTTCATGACCATAATCTTAATATACCAAATACTGGGAACATAAGATTAATCTTACCTGGGAAGATTTTATCTTAAAAGGTAAATTCATTAATTCCTTAGAATTCTTCAGTAGTACACCTACTTTTAGATCACATAAAAAAATCTGCTCAATACCCCACGTGCAAAGAGCCTAATTAACAGGCCTAATTAATTTCCACACATGCTGGTTGCAGTGGCACCTCAAGAGGCATTATACAGCAGAAGTATGGTCTTTCCAAATGCATATAATTGATGTATGTACATAACTATGAATGCTATGTCCATCTAAGGTGACCTAATTTACATTCATCGAGCCAATACCCACCAATCTCAAAAATATAGGGGATGAAAGCAGGAGGGTGGACAGGAAGCTCAGTTATGCACAGGGATGGTGTTCTCACAGTCAGTGCATGGCTGATGCCCTGCCCCAGGCAGCCCCACTGCGTGTTCCGTGCTGGCAATGAGCAGTGTGTCCAGGGTGATCTCTGTGCATTTGGCAACAAAGCGGATGAAGGGCCGTACATCACCCTCATTGGCCGTGTCCAGTGCGCCGTAGTACTCAGCCCTCTGCTCCTTGCGGATGGTGATGGGCGGGTATCGCGCCTGCATCAGCACCAGGTTCATGAGCAGCCGGGATGTGCGCCCATTCCCATCAGAGAAGGGGTGCACATACACCAGCTTGTAGTGTGCCAGGGCAGCAAATTCCACTGGATGCAAGCTGAAGGCCTCCTCTGAGTTGAGCCACTGCACGAGCTCAGTCATGTGCCGCTCCAGGTCCCGGGGGTGTGGTGGGATGTGGTGGCCCACAAACACCTGTGTGGTCCTCAGCCGGCCTGCCTCCACGGGGTCAGCATGGCCCAGCACTCGCCGATGGATCTCCAGAATATCATCGATGGTGACAGATCCCACACGCGACAGCAAGGTGCTGTTGATGTATGTCATGGCAGAGTCCACACCAATTACCTCATTCTGCTCCTGCAAGCTCTTTCCAGGCACAGCATAGCGTGTGTCGATGATATGCCGGATCTCTGACAGCGTCAGTGTGTTGCCCTCGATAGCCACTGTATGGTAGATGTGGTGATAATAGGTCTCCTCCATCACACGCCGCAGGGCTGAGTTGCCCTTAGGAATAGACATCAACCGCCGCACCTTGCTATCAATGACACTAAAGTAGCGCTGGTCCAATTCGGCCACTAGGGGCAGCGTTCGGTCCCGGCTCACAAGAGCCTTCTCGTTGCAAGGGGAGATGGCAAGAGCCTTGGAATAGAGATGGTCTGCCTGGATAACATCCTTCTCCTCCTCTAGGATGGTCCCCAGCTCTGTCAGAGCTTCCACAAAATCTGGGTTCATATTCAACGCATGCACCAGCAGTTTCTGGGCCTTTTCTCGTTTCCCCTGCTTCTTCATCTCCAGGGCCTGCTGCAGAGCTGCCTTGGCCTCAAACTTGTTCTCTGGAACAGATTATAGATTGCTCAATGGCCCACTATTCTCTTCAAACACATTTTCTGTCAATGATGAGGTTATCTAAAGCTTATTTCCAGAAACAAGTGTAAAACTACATATTAACCTGACACAGTAAACCAGATGTGGGGCTACAGATTCTGCATTGTGACTGATGCTATCATGATAAAATATGATGTAATGGAAAGTTCTGTTTAAAATGTACCGTAAAACTGTACCAGAAGGCCCAGAAGCATGTCTCTGGCTGGAATTCTGCAATCTCACCTGGACTCGGTTTGGGCTTGAGGGGTAGGAGGTCAAAGACAGTGCTAGGGACAGTGAGACTGGTGGAGCGGGAGCTGTGCTGGATCACCCCGCCCCACAACTGGCAGCGCAGGAGGGCCAGGCCTTTCAGCGTGCCACAGCACTGCTCCTCCACCCCAACCAGGGGCAGTAGCAGGGCCAGCAGGGAGCCCAGGAGCAGGCATAGCAAAGGCCCCCAGGCACATAGCGCCCGGCCGCTGGTGTATCGCCACACCTCCAGTGCCGTGATCAGGCCCATCCTCCTCCTCCTTCTCTTCGTGTTGGTGACATACCAGTCACCATGCTCTGGTTCAGCCTCTGCAGCTGTGTTCAAGAGTATGAAAGTAAAGCTGGATGATTCAAAAGTTATAATTTGCACCTGTAGTCCTTAATTATTAAAAGATCTTGACAAACCAGTGGAAAACCTGTCTATTTCTTTACAACAATCATACTTGGTTTGTATATAAATCTCCAGTATAGTATTCCTAGCATACAGATCCCCGATGTGTAAGTACTGTATGTATCGACATTTATGGGTAATTTAACAGCTGTACGAACGGAGAACTCATTCCTATCTTCTGTGGATTTCATGTCGCCTATTTACATGCCCTATAAATGTCTCGCTGATGAACAAATATTGTTTTCAATCACGCAATGGAAGACATGATAACTACGATTAGCTGCGTTTAAAAGAGCCGGCAGCTTAAAAATATGTCATCATACAGGTATGCCTCAAAAGCGTAAAGTTGCACTTCCGGTAAAGAGAAAATGCTAGAATGACATTGTACGACAAAAATCAAGAGTGTAACGTTACCTGTAATATTTAGATAAATTCGTGGCAAATACAAGAAGACTATCCTTTTTCCACTTGTACTCATACCCTTCGTTTCCTAATGAGATACTTCATCGCTTGAACACCAATAACCAACAGTCCAGTGCGCAAAAAAGTGACCCACTTCTCTCAGCGCCGCCGATTGGTCCTCTGTTCCTTGTATCCTCTTTCTTATTGGCTTACAAATGCCGTTGGGCCAAGGATAGGAGCAATAGATGTGCCGGTTCGTAGTTGTCACCGATTGGACAAAAAGTACGAGTGACGTAAGTTATTTTAAAAGCTTTCGTTTTAAACCGGAATAGAAATGACGATGCTAAAATGTGACCTCGATGCCTTTTCGCTATGGAAATTTCCGATAGAGGGTTCATGATTCGTACACTTATGTGGTATAACATCATAGACCTACATTTCAAGCAATGATTAAAACAATGAAGTTTGTTTTAATATAGATCTGTTATGTGTTTTATTTTGTTCTTATTGCTGTTTTATCTATTTTTTCTTCATTTATTTACTGTACAGCACTTTCGTCCTATACAGGTTATTTAAAGTGCTTTATAAATAAAGCTGGATTTGGATCGGGGCCGGTTCTAGACATGCATATATGAGGGGGCAGACAGAAATGTGAAGGGGGCACATGGTGGCGACGAAGGCGGGAAAGGGGTGGGGTGGGGGTGCTCTGGATAACTGTTTTTGTCATGTAATTGGATTGCACTTTGTCAGGCCTCTACCCTAAGACCTATCCAACTTGGGTGTCCCACCTGAAGGCTAAGCTTCTGCTGGTGTAGCTCTTAGGGTCACCGAGGCACGCAAATCCCCTGACCACGGTAAAGTGGCAATCCCTCAGGCGGAAAACCGAAAAATAAAACAAGAAATAAAATTAAATATTCCTCATCAGATTAAAACAACGAAAAACATTTACCTTATTTGGATGGCCTATATCAAACGTATTTGAACCCAACAAAACACTTTTCACTATTGCCAATATTAACAAAAATAAAAAGGGTAGGCTAAATTATGAAAAAGAAAAATTCAATTCTCTATATGGGGGGGGGACCTTGGTCTAGTTTAATCGCCCTCCCAGGAATAGTGACGCTTGTGACAGCATTAAGGAGAACCGTCATATCGACGGAAAAAAGGGCTGCTTTAGTCTCAGCGTCATATTGACTCCCCAGTTTCTAAAGTACCGTTTCTCACTGCCCAGTTATCAGACTGTTCCTGGGTGGGGGGGGGACACCAACGACATCATCACCTTGATCAGGGCGTAATACTGCATGTGATCGGAGACGCAGGGTGTAGCATATGGCTTTCGTTATTTATTCATCGTCTTTCTATTCTTTGGAGTGTTTCTGCTGTCCCGCAGCCCCCCTCCCCACTCCGTTAGCTTGAAATTCACAATCTGCAATTTGATCAATACAAAAAGACAGCCGGTGTCCGTTCGGAACCAGCCGATACTCGATGCATGGATGCACTGACAAGCCCCGCCCCCCAAGGGTGTGTGTTTGTGTGCATAAGGCAGGAAGACACCTGGCAGGCTTCCCCTCCACGTTCCCACCCCGACGGGGCCTTGGGGTCACTCCTACAGTATAGCCCTCTGTCTACATAGCCACCCCGCAAACCCTCATCAGTCTATTCCTGACAGAGAAATGGCTCTCCGTCTCGGCGTCTGATAACACGCGAGGGTAAAGCCAAGCTCTCAGGCGCTGAAATCCACTGGGAACCTCATGCCCCATCCGCCGGCAGGTCAGAGAATACCAAAACTCCCAACGTAGATTGACAGGAAGCGATGTATGAGTCTCTGAACGAAAAGTACTAAACCTGACAAATTCCAGAAAGCTGTGAGTGTTGCTTTGGATAAACCTGTCTGGAGAGCAATACAAAAAGCTGTTATAGTGCAATAATGGTGCAGCGAAAGGTCTAAGCGAGCGAGCAGGAAGAGCGGGACTTCCATCGTCAGAACGCCTCCAGTGTGGATGGCCTGAAGCGCAGACCCACTTCACACAGCCTGAATCGCTCAGGAAAGCGCAGCCTCCTCTTACACATGACAGCATCATGTCACATTTTGGAGCACATCCACTGACAGACTGTACGCAGACCACTAGTAGGACCACACAGAAGCACAGGCACATCCACTGACAGACTGTACGCAGACCACCAGCAGGATCACACGGAAGCACAGGCACATCCATCTCGTAGAGCAGTGTTTCCCAGTTCGGTCCTTGGGGACCCACAGAGAGTCCATGTTTCTGCTCCCTCCCAGCTCCCGGTAGTCCACATTTTCGTGACTGGGAGCAAAAATGCAGACTGTCTGGCAGGGAGCTCGGAAGGAGCACAAACATAGACCGGCTGCGAGTCCCCGAGGAGCGCATTGGGAAACACTGCCATAAAGCACTGTGCTGAGTGGGTCCAGGCATGTTTTCCAGAGGAAGCACACTGTCAAGGAGAAGCAGGGGCAACCTCACGTCGACAGCTAGCAGAGCCTGAGAGAATCCCAGGCTGGTTCACACAGGATGATGACATGGCTAAAACCAGACAGGGGCACAATACAGCCCAAAAGACGCCAAAACACAGAATATTCGTATATAAGAAATATAGAACTGGAATTGGCACAGAATAACCGAACAAGCGGTCTTTGTGCCATCTATAGACACAGGGTGAGGTTTACTTAGGTAACGACCGCCTGCAAAGAAAACAGACTGATACATGCGAGTGACTTAATGTGGCTCCTTCGATGCATGGATCCTTTTCTAGCTCCTTTCGGGTGACCCTTCACCCATCCAGATCTTGTCAGTGTCTGTCTTATCTGTTGTTCCTGCAGTCCCTGGCCCTGTACGTATCCGTTCCCTGACCCTGGTAAGGTCTTGTCTTGCCTGTCCTGGGTCTCATTTTGTATTGGTCACGGGTCTTATCCTGGTCTTATGTGGTGATTCCGTTTCTGAGTCTGTGTGGTCCCCCTAGTGTTGTAGTACTCTGAGTCCTGGATGGATCTCCATGTGGTGTTTGGCCCTGTTCTGTCATGTCTGGTCCTGTGCTTTGTCTGTTGTTTGTCCTGGTGTTGAGTCCCTCTTAGTCCTCAGTCTCATCTCACATCTTCCCCATTAGTACCTGCTCATCTGGTGTTCAGTCCTGTTTTGTCCGGTACCTTGTCATCCTGTGTCCTGTCCAGTGTTCCTCTTGTCCTGTATCCTGTTTGGTCCCTGTGGGTCCCTTCTACAGTGCACATATTGGGGGGGGGGGTACTGTCATGCCCTGCATTCCTGCCCCCTCATTTGATCTCTATCAAAATATTTATTTATCCCAAGCATCATCTTTCTAGACCAGTTGCAATCATTGTGCTTCTTTAGCGAGGCTCAGGTATTCTGCCCCTCAGTGTCTTTACTATTATTCCCTGTCTTTTGGGGTCCAATTACTCCCCCACCCCTGTATGATAAGGCTGCCAATCATCTCCTTGATCAAAGCTTCCGGAAAGCATAATCGTAGCAAGATGGCCCCCGCAATGTTTTATAATCTTGGCAGAGAGCCCATCACCGGCCAAGAACATTACAGGGGAGATTTGATTAAAACTCCCAGGGAGTACCGTGAGAATCCAGGTGTTTTCTTCAATGATGACCAGTGATAATCTTGCACTGTCCACTGGCCATAAATTTCTTAGCTACTGAGTCAATTATATTCTTTGGTGTTCGACATAGTGATAAGCTTTAGTGCTAACAAAGGCACATAGTCATACATCCAGGGGTACAATAAGATACAAATACAACTTCAAGGTTATCATCAGAGGCAAAAACACTTATTTTAGTTACATTGTGCAGCAGTAATTGGTCTGCATTCTCTGAAGGTTACAAGGTCACACTATGTATGGTTTACATCAACTTTTGGTTACATCTTCATATTGTCCTAATGATTACATTCTCTATGTGTTATACAGTGCTATATATTATTTTATACAATCTAAATGGAACTAGCAACAAAGGAGATATTCATGTATGTAAATGCAGATTTCAAATAAAACTTTAAAAATGACATGGAAGTTGTTCTTTTAGGAATTATTTGTAATACTTGCCCAGCTATTCATTTAACCAGGTTTGTAATGTACTGTATGATGCCATTTACACTATGTTTATTGACACAATTAGGAATTCGCGATATAATGTACATTAGAAGTATGTAAACACGGTGACAAGACAACATACTTTGAATGATGTATTGTTTCTTTTTCGCAAGTCACATGGGGGTCACAAAATCTAATGTCAGATGTCAGAAAAAGTCACCACCTTTACCAGCACTGAACTGTACAACACAGTAATGAATTCTTTCCAGGATTATAATTTCTATTGATGTTAAATGAGCAGAAGTCTTTGACTCCTGTGTCAGTTTTTTCCTAAATTTTATGGGGTCACAAAATCTAATGGCAGCTATCAGAAAATGTGACTTCCCTGCTGGAGCTGACTGGTGCACCCCAGGTATGAAATCGTGGAAGGGAAGTTTCAGTAGGGGCAGGGAATGCTGTGTAGGTGGATTGCTGTCAGTGTCTTAGGCCTTAAGAATGTGTATGTGTGTGTCATGTGCTGATCCTGAAACTGGAAGTTGAAACCACTTGTTTGTGAAGATAATTGGAGCTCCCTTTGCTTTGCTGACAGAATGGGATGTATCACATAGGCTGCTAAGTGCCACAGAGGACGATAATGGGGAAGCAGTCAGAAATATCGAATAGAGAAACAGACATATAGTCTTATGTGTCCTATGTTTAATCTGGTTTGCTTGATTGCATGGAATGGATTAAATAGAAATATGTGAAGGGCTGGGGGGGGGGGGATGCAGCTGATGGTGACTGGCTGTCTGGGCTCTGGGCCTAGAGGAATGTGGAGGTGCATGAGATCACCACCTCTGACTCCATCACACTTTTCATCTTAACCGATGGGGTACAAATCGTGTCAGGTAAATTTACTTGAAAAAAAAGCGAGTGGAGGTTTTTCACTTCCAGTAAGTTTTTTATTGAAAATCTTTGGGATTGTCTTACAGGATTGTAATTTCTATTCATGATAATTCACCTGAAGTCTTTTTGATTGCTTTATTACTGCTTTTTCCTGGAATTTTATGGGGTCACAAAATCTGGCGGCTACTATTAGAAAGTTTGAACTCCCTGCTGAAGTTGATTGGTGCTCCCCAGTTGTGTAATCTTTGCCCTATTAACAACTGCTTTGGATAGTTTGACAGTATTGGATAGTTCAAATCAAATCAAATCAAATCACTTTATTGTCACATCATGTTACTGGTACATTGGTACAGTACATATGAGTGAAATTCTTGTGTGCTAGCTTCACAAGCAGTAGTGGTGTGCAAAATATAAGAAATAAGAAAGAAATAAAAAAAAATAATAATGTGCATGAATAGGTATGAATCCAAGGTATATGTATTCAAATGTATGCATTAGCATATGTACAAATATAAGAATGGATGTACGTCATAGATAAGTACAAAATATACATATATAATATTATACAATTTAACATCTATCTATATGAATATACATGTGCGTGTGAATGTGCGTATGTGCATGTATATCACACATAGAATGTCCGCATGAACGTTGTGCAAAGAGCAATTATGTGCAATATGGAGTGCATAAGTGACATGGTGTCGATAAAGTGGCAGTAGAGTTTTTTTTTTTACGAAGTGTTAGTGGTTAGTGTTCAGTAGTCTGATTGTCTGATGGAAAAAGCTGTCCCTTAGCCTGCTGGTTCGGGACCGGATACTGCGATACCTCCTGCCTGACGGAAGCGGTTTAGTGACCAGGGTGACTGGAGTCTTTGATGATCCTCCTCGCTTTCCTCAGGCACCGATTCTTGTAGATGTCCTGGAGGAAGGGGAGCTCACCTCCAGTTATCTTTTCTGAACACCGCACTACTCTCTGCAGAGCTTGGCTGTTGTAGGCGGTGCTGTTGCATCCTGTGAGGATGCTCTCAATGGCACAGTGGTAGAAGGTCCTGAGGATGCGGGATAGTTTGGATAGTATTGGTATAAGGACAAGCAAAAAGGAAGTACTATTCACACGTAGTCATGTAATTTTTAAGGTGGTTCGTGAAATGCTCATATTATTAATATCCATCCATTGAGGGAGGAGTAAAATTAATTTCCCCATTGGGATTAATAAAGTATCAATTATCTCCCGCTTATCCGAGGTCGGGGCGCGGGGGCAGCAGTTTCAGCAGGAAAACCCAGACTTCCCGTTTATTAATATTGTTTGATCTATTTTTGATTTTGTAATTGTAATTAATTTTTATGTTACAAAGTACCTTTATTCGTCCTGGGATTTTAAGGGAGCACACCATGTCAGTGTCACACCCCCCTTGTGAGCACGCTGGCTCATTAGGGGAAGAGGTCGCACCTGCTGCTCACCTTTAAAGACCTGTGGCCTGTATTACGAAGTGGGGTTACTGGCTTATCTGGGTAATTTGTTGGGCTTAAGGGTCCACAGTTTAAATTGACTTCATATTCCTTTACTTACATTTTGCCCAGACTACCTTAAATCCAACAAGTTACCCTGATAAGCCAGTAACCCTGCTTCGTAGTACAGGCCCCTGGGCTGCCTCACATCCAGTGCAAGCTATTGTTGATCTATGCAGAGTCTTGCTGAGAGATCTATTCCTGTCTCTTGTCTAGCCTTGACTTGACCTGTCCCAAGGCATCATAGCAAGACTGACTTCTCTGGCTTTCCAGACACCTTCACACTGCGACCCCGGCTAAGTGCCTGCCTTTTGATTCTGTCATTGGTTGCCTTGATCATAATAAAACTGTTTGTGTGTCTTTCTGCACCTGGGTGCCCCCGAGCTTTCTATTCCGTGACAGTCAGTGATTTAAAGTTAGAAGCTGCTGGGCCACACAGAAAAAAAGTACCAATTTGTACCTTTGAGAGTAAAATTGCTTATCACTGGGGCTGCACCCTCAAGTCAGCAGTTGTACCCCAGTTTTAGGTATGGTTTTGTACCTTGCAAGCCTGCACCTCTAGAGGATCAATTATGTACCTCAGGTGACTAATTTTGCTACAGAAATGTCCCCTACATTTAGATACTGTCACGCATGGCTTGTGGTGGTGGTGGTGTGCAACAAAATCCGACAGCTGTGGATTGAGGGTGGCGCAACTGGAAACCCAGCAGGTAACTCGTGCTGCCGAGTTGCCCCCCGCTTCACCTTCCGAGCCCCCAGAAGCTCCCCAGATTCCACCGCAAGCAGCAAGTCGGAGGAAGAAAAAGAAGTAGGGCTGCAACTAACGATTATTTTTGATAATCGATTAATCTGTCGATTACTTTTTCGATTAATCGATTAATCGGGTGGGGGGGGGGGGGCAAAAACCATTTAGATTTCCAGCAATTTTTAATAACCCAGTCTGTCTTTGTACAAAGGTTGTTTCCAGCAACTCACATAAAAAACAAATGTATGCTACATTAAGAGTATACAAAAAAAAAAAAAAAATTTGTAGCAGCTGAATCAATGTAATGAAATACACAAAATCTTGTTTTATGAAGTGCAACCAGCATGGTGCTTTACATAATGTATTCAGACAACCGCTGCCGCTACTAAAAATATTATTAAATAATTGTCTAATGTTATTTAATGTTGATACACATATGTGACAGGGGGAGAGAGCACGCAAGCGAGTGTTTCTGCATTTATTACGGACAAATAAAGTAAACATTTATTGCGGAGAAAAAGCCTTTTCCGCATTTTACGCTAAAAATGCGCCGGCTTGCACTCTCCTGAAATGCCGTAGACTTCAGTGACTGAGCGACGCAAATAAAACGTGTCCGGTTGTTTCAGCATACTACAGTGATGAACTGTAAATAAGATAAATAACATAAAGCTATTTAGTTTGTTTAATAAAAGGACAAGATATAAACCTGTTCTACAGGAAAGGTAGCCTTAAATGACTTCTGTTGTGATCTGGCGCTATATAGAAAATGAAATGAAATAAAATTAACTTGGGGCGCTCCCCTAATAGAATGGTAGGGTAAACACGTTGTGGTATATGTAGCAACATTTCTAGCCACATAATATAGCTGATTGTGCTGACAACCACGACTTCCCCTGCGTTCATCTAAACACATGTGCGTGTGTGAAGGGACGGGGCGGGTAACGCAACAGCTCTTTTGAAACGGTGTTACTGCAGGCGGTCCCCACAGCGGAGGTGGGATTAGTGTGAGGTTGGGGGTGGAGGGTTTTTGCGTTTAGGATGTTCGGTTAGGGTCGCACTTCAGTTTACTGAGAAAATCCTGGCCAGGAGCTTTGGATGTGAAGGAGCGAGTCTCATGCTGGACGCTGGACCCGCCTTCGGCAACATGTGAGTTAGAAATTGAGGTGCATGTGGCTCCGTTTAGTTTTAAATTGTAGTTGTTTAGAAAACTTTTTGTAAACGAGAATAATAAACTTCTAAGAAGTATTTTGTTAAATATGCGCTTGCAGACACTTGTGAATCGATATTGTATAAAGGGACACAGAAACTTTGACGCTTGTGAATTTCATTAACTTTGCGTGTTTTGGTACTAAGTCTCCCTGTATCTAAGTAGACCAAAAAGTAGGTTTTACGTTGACTTATTTTACGTTTTGACCTATAGTGGAAGATAGTCTCACTCGCTGCCCCCCCCCAAACTAAGGTTTGTTAAATTGCGGCATGCAATGATCATGACATATGTCTATTAGCTACTCATATCAGTAGCCAACCTCGCTGAAGTCTTCTCCGTTAAATACTAAGTCCTGCGCCGATATGGCAAGAAATTATCGTGCACTCTAACCTTTATTTGCTAATTCCTAATTCCTCTTCGGTGCACAGGTTCAAATGCACCGTAATTCCTCTTCATAGCAGCGCAAATGCACATAGAATACGTACGCATTCACGCTGTTACAAAAATCGATTGTCGCAGGTAACGCTTTTAAAGGTGGATGCGTACATATAACATATATAGCATTTGTACCCGTAGCAAACTTAAGACAATGGGCAGCATTCTTCAGAAATACTGTCTTTCTCACTTAACCAGGGGCAACGGATTTTCCTGGGCATTCAGAGAAATCATTACATGTGTAAACTAATATTATGAGTATTGGGGTTCGGAGTTGCTGCAAGTGCATGTCTATTTCGGCAGGGGGAGCCAAATATTCCGGATTTCAGGAAATAGTGTTTCCTGTTGTAAGTATTTGGGATGGCTGAAAATCATTCAGATATATACATAACTACATGTATATTAACTAGCATTATCCGTAATGAACGAGTGGGATTTGTCTGACGGTGTTGGAGACAATCAGAAGTAACCGAAAACTAGACACGTTGTATTATCATTAAATAAGATAAAAGTTAATCTCGTTGTTTGACATGGCAATATCTGCACCCATCCTTTTTAATCAAACGTTGATTTCGGACACAATCTGTCACATAGATTCATAATATACGATTTTAATTTTCTGAGGGAAAATTAAAGGAATCTCTGCACCTCCCACAGGATCAATATTCCTTTTTGCCTCTGCATCCCGCAATTCTAAAGTATTTTCCTGATTTGTAATATTTCGTCACGTGTAACACACACGTCCCTCAATTTATACGCCGGCGGGGATCTGGGTACACGCTCGCATATCACAAAGTACCGGTCTGTAAATCTCTGCTTGTACTTCTTGCCGAGTGTTTTTAGCCGTAAAGTACCTGTACATCCTCTCTTATAATGTTCGGTTAAATCTTTATGAAGATTTATGTTCACTACCTGTGGTGAAATGCATGATTTTATGACTTCTTAGAAGTTTCCGAAAAGTCTGACTCAACTCCTTACCGGCATCCGTCTGTAACTTGAGGGTCACCCCCCCCCCCCCCCTCGGTTAAAACGGAATCAAAAGCCTACATTACAGCCACCCCTGTCTTGTTTCTTAACGCATGACCGTAGGGTTTTTTAGAAAAAAACATCAATCACCGTGAGCAGATACTCGTCGTTGTACGTCGCCAGCCATGTCGCATAAATCAGCCTGCCACTGATACATGGGTCTCAGTACAAACACTTTTTTTAACCGGTTTATGTAAAGTATAACAGTCTTGCATGGATAACCAATCTCTGATGTCATCAGTACCCAGTTTTTGTCCCATATATTCCTCCACGGCTCTCTGCAGTCTGGAGCCCCCCCCCCCGTATGACCCCGGGTGGCTGAGGTCATAGTATGTACAGCTGCAGACATATGCTGCAGTCTTGGCAACAGGCATGCTTTACGATTGGGGGTAAGAGCAAGGATGCTGTGACTTATAGGTGGATGAGAGGGGGGGTGGGAGGTTTTATAGGTGGATTTCTTTGAGGTGCATACAGTTTTTGTTTAAAAAGATGATTACACAGATACACAGGTTTAAAAAATTTGTTACAAATACGTTTTGTCAAAGATAGAGTTTTAAAAATTGTATTCCGCATTCAGTTACAACCATGACAGTTGTTGAGGTGGATTAGTGATGTCACACGCAATAAGGTCAAAGTCGTAGCTTTTTCAGTGCTACAGGTATGCAGAGCAGAAAGCATCTGATTAACATTGAGGTTATTACGAAATGTATACGCAACTATGTCTACAATTAAGGCATAAAATACAAAAATGTGATTACAATCAAATTCATTATCAGGAATATAAGACGGTGTATTAGTACGAGAGAGGGATATAGGGCTTCTGAAGGAACAAACAGACACACTTTGGTTTGTTCAGAAATGTTTTATTAAAAGTGATAGAAAATTATCATATATCATAGGCTTTGATAAGTAATCCCTTTAATCAATAAAATGCTGAAAGCTATTTACACTCGGACGTACCATCATCACCCACCTTCACTTTTAGACTGGGGAGCCCTTTCAGTCCTGGCAGGAGACCAACACGTAGTTCCTGAGAAATGCCGGGTGATTCGCAGTCTGTCCCACGGCCAAGCTCCGGTCAGCACTGAGTTCTCCCTCTTTATACTAAATTGGGTGCTGTCTAAGAGGACTGTTGCGTGTGGGCAGGGAACGAGCTGGCCAGATTCACCCCTCCCCACAGGCCATGCGCTCTTGGTCCTCAAGTTCTCGTGAGAAACAAGGCAAGTGGCCTTGGGCACATCTGAGTGGAGTGAGACTGCTTGCAGCTGCAAAATGTATTGCGTAACACTTTCAACTTTTTCTCAGAGGGACAAGGTAAGCGTCCCAGAACAAGAATTTCTTAGGACAAGATAAGCATCCCACAAACAAGTTATACAGTTAATTCCAGGAAAACATGTTGCACAACTTGTCCTTGGCATAGTGATATGAGTGAATCATGGGTGGTTATTCCATACACAAACAGAATAATTCAATACCTCCATCACCTCATATGTATATCTGCCAGGTGGAGTTGGAGGTGCTCTGAACATTACCCACTCCTCCCCCCACTGTCACGGATTCACGGGAGACTGCAGACGCCTTCGGGAAACATGCTGAAGG
>JAODJW010000040.1:37417034-37429667 GCA_026777045.1 Hyperopisus bebe | reverse complement strand
AAGATGCTATCCTATCAATATGGGCCAACATTTCTAAAGAATGCTTTCAGCACCTTGTTGAATCAATGCCACATAGAGTTAAAGCAGTTCTGAAGGAGAAAGGGGGTCAAACACCGTATTAGTATGGTGTTCCTAATAATCCTTTAGGTGAGTGTATTCCGTTATAGTTCTCGTCACATGACCAGCATTTACATTGCATCTCGTCTCGTCTCTGTCATGTCGAAAAGTTTGTTGACGAAGCCATTTCGTCAAAAATTTCGTTGACGAAAACAACACTACTGCAAACCTGACCAGTAGCATGCCTGAACTTCACTTGCTGTAATGTCTCTGTCCCTGCTTTCATTGAAGTGGAAAGATCCATATAAGGTTTGAAAGGGGAGATACTAAATGAAAACCACAGAAGCAAAATGGAATATTTAAAACAGTGTCAGCATTTGCTTCTGCCTCCTTTGCCACGCCATCACAGAAAATGGTAGAGGGACTCCTGCAAACTCCTGCAGATAGTTCCTGGAGATATATAAGACTTTCTTATAATGCTGTCACCATGCAGATGGGACTGTACAGCGCGACAGGATGTTTATTCTGGCCATTTCTTATGCTTGAAGGGGAGTCTTTAGTAGACCTGAAAAACTTCAGTGAGTCCCAGGGGCTACTCACCATAGCAACCACCATCATGATGACAGAGCTGAGGCTGGCACCGCTGCCTGACTGTGGGACTATGGCCTGTTCTGATCTGCTTTGAATTAAAGCCCTTTTAGATGTAAATGAATGTTACATTTCCCTTCACACAGATCTGACTTACAGGCACCTGGAAAAATGTATCCTTCTTGAACCCATTATAAACACTGGCAATTATTGGCTATTCATACACAGGCACAGGGGATGCAAAGACAGCGACAGTTCTCAGACCTAGCATATATGTACACCAGAGTCAAAAAAAGAACAGCAACATAACAATGGACATAATGCAAGCAGTGGACTAACATCAAGGCAGCTTGGTGTAAGACAGGAAAAAAGTGAAACAGGACATTTATGGATAAAACATCTTACATGACAGGATGTATTGCCCAAGCACTATGCAAATTCCCAAAGATCTGAAGCATTGTTTCTAATCTGGTTAACTTTACTGGATAACTAAGTCCATGTCTACCCAGATACTTTCACACCATTCAGTTTGGCAGCAATGCATTCTAAAGTAAATGCCTTCATAAGTCTAGGAATCCTTAATACCTTAAAGAAGAGCTCTTGCATCAACCCATTATAAAACGTTTTCTTGTGTAAAGAGAAGGGGCCAAAACTTACAGCGCCGGACAGATTCCTGAGCCAGCTCCAGGCGGTAGATGGAGAGCCGGTTGGTGCCCCCACAGACGGTGCCCCTCTCTCCTGAACACTCCATGTTGCAGTCACTCTTGCTGGCATTGGATGCCTGGATCTTGTGACCACAGTAGCATTCGGCTCCAAACTCCAGTCCTGCGTACAAGAAGCCTCTGGAACCATGGGGGGGAGGGGGGGGGGGTTGACCATTACACTTTCTAGAGTTGCCCAGACAACCTCCAAAAGTGCCTATGAATATGGCTTGGATGACTGTCACACTGCTATTGTAGCATTGGTGGGCTGGCTCCCTTGCAGGGAAGCTCATTTGCATCTCCCAGCATGCACTGCTGAAATTGTACATAGTCCTAGTCTGTGTGTTAATGTAAATGATCATGTTGTTCCCCCAAAGTAGTGTTGTATACTTACTTGCATTGTATGTATTCCTTCTGCAATCCTTGCGTGTCTTGTAAATACTTACCATCGTGCGACCTACATTTTGCAATGTGACTACTGGTAAGTTTCCCCCATTGTAAGTGTCAGTACCTTTATAATGCGATTCACTCTTTCCTATTGAGGGTTTCGAGAGTCTTTTCAAACTCGCAATCAAGGGCAATGGCTGGGATGAGTCGATGATGACCTTTCACCCGGGCCTGATGCTCAATGGCAGAACTCTCCAGGCCCTCATCAACATTACCCTGGAACCCCACATACAATTAGTAGATTTAAAAGCTTAAACAGCAATTCTAGAGAGGTAGAGAAGAGGGCCCGACAGCTATTCGGCGTTAAGCAGTGCCATAAAGGTGAGCAGCTGGGAGTGCTGGCTAACGACATCACCACACTGGCTCCTATCCCAACTACCCAGCAACTGTTCAGGAGGTTCTGAATCTACAGGCCTTCCTCATTGCCCTCCTTCCAGAACACTTGCCACAACAATTATGCCTGCTGGGTCCAAGCAATGTGAGGCAGACATTAGCGGAGGCAGAGAGAGTTTAAGCAATCCTCCACACCGATCCAGGAGGGCACCCTGGTGTGTTCGGCAGCCCCAGAGAATGGCAGCGACTTCCTGATAAGGCTGGCCTGGGACCACAAGTTCCTATCATCTGCTGGGGATGCGGGAAGAAGGGCCACCAGACACGCTTCTGTCTAGACAAAAGCCATTGGGAAAATGAGCGGGGGGCAGCTCAGTGAGGGAGACGCTGCCCTGCTGTCCCTCTGACCAGCATGCCCACTATGACCATCTACCCCATCAAGAAGCTCAGCAATTTGAGTAGCCCCTTCCTGCCCTGCATTGCTGCATTGCCATTATTGATAGCAGCTCCACCATCTCCATTGTCAGGGTAGGTCCTCATGCAAAGCCGTTGTAGCCTGCAGATCCAGCTGGGGCGGGCACACTTCTTGCACAAATTCTGGCTTGGTCTCATCAAGGATGACTGCACTGTGGGAATGGATCTCCTCACCAGGCAGCGGGCGGTCTTCAACCTGCAACAGAACACCCATCCTGGTCAACTTGCCCACACCAAACTCACCATCATCCTGGTCCATGATGATGTTGGTGACTGAAGAGGCAATCAAATCATGGCCTTGGTGACAGGTTTAAGCTGTGGGAGCTGCTGAAAGAGTTCATTGACATCTTCACTGCCCATGATGAGGACTGCACGCATGACAACCTCTGCCCTCACTGACTCCCACTGCTGAAAAGGATTGCAGCAGAGCAAAGGGTCCGGGACCTGCTGGCCTTCGGGTCATCAAGCCATCCTTCAGTCCATAGTTTATCACTACTGTCCTGGCCAGGAAGAAGGCCGGTGACTGGCAGTTGTGCATAGAGTGTTGCAGGCTCACTGCAGTCACCAAAACAGACTCCTATTCACACCTCAGCTGATTTGCAGTGGTTTAGTTTGCTGGACCTCTGCAGGCAGGTGAAACTGACACTGGAGGCCCGGGAGAAGATGGCCTTCATCCTGGGGCGTTGCCTGTGGCAGTTATGGGTTATCTCCTTCAGGCTTTGCAAAACCCTCGTGACCTTTGAAAGGGTCATGGAATGGATGCTCGAGGGGATCTAAGAGAGCAGCTACATAATTTGCCGGGATAACCTACTTGTCCACGCCCACACCTTTGACGATGTAGCGTCTAGCCTTTGGGTGGTGGTCAGGGCCATCCAATGGGTTAGAGTCTGTGCCTGTCTCTGCACCAGTCCTGTCATGCCCTGACCCAAACCTGCTTTAGATCATAGACACAGATGCCAACAACACCAGTATAGGGGCGGTCCTTTCCCAGACATGACTAGATGGAGAAAATCCATCACTTACTTCCATCGCTGTCTCAGTAGGTCTGAGAGACGTGACAGGAGCTCCAGGTGGTTGTGGCAGGACTGATGCACTTCCTTTCATATGTCCATAGCAGCCAGTTTCTCCTGAGAACCAGCCGTAGCTTGTTGACTTAGCTCATGAGCTTTAACCAGACGGAGGGCCAGGTGGTGAGATGGTTGGAGAAACTGCAGTCCTACCAGTTTCAGGTCCAGCACTGGCTAGCTGCGCAGCAAACACCCTGTTCTGGCATCTATGTGGGGGGTGGTTGCAGGCACTCTGAGCGGCTGGAGTGACTGATGGATTCTGTGCTGGGAGTTGGCCCCAGAGTGTCGGAGGGTCTGGAGCTGGAGGAGGTGAGGGTCTAGACACCAGACCAGACCACCGCCATCCAGCAGAACTCTATGACAGCTGAGTGGGGAGCAGAGCTGGCAGACGTGAGAGGCATAGCATCAGATCAGACCGCTGTACTCCAGCAACTGGAACCCAGAATCTTTAGTCCCAAGTACCTCGAGCAGGCCAAAGCTGCAGACCCCACCTTGGCTTATCTACTAGGCTCAATCCGCAGTTGACAGGAAGCCGGTGTAATCAGAGCTGAGGTCCCTAAGCCTAGCCATGAGGACATACTGCTCCCAGTGTGACAGCCTGGTCCACGATAGGTTGTTGTATCAATGCTGGTTGGGTCCTGTGCCAGCACAGACCATGTGGCAGCTGCTGGTCCTGGAGTCACTCAGAGGGGTGGTGTTGGGGTGTGGGTGTAGGCTACCAGGAGCAGGGCACTTCAGTGTCACCAAGACCGTGCACAGGTTCTGGCAGCAGTCCTACTGGCTATGCTGCTGCCTGGACATAGAGTTGGACATCAACAGCTGCAATGCCTGCACAGCTCACAATGCCCCCCACAAATACTCTTGGGTCCCTCTCTAGCAAATGCAGTCCAGTGGCCCCATGGTGTGGTTCCATGTGGATGTTCTGGGCCCCTTCCTGACTACCACCCTCAGTAACTATTACAGTCTTGTGGCAATAGATTACTTCATTAAGCATTACGAGGCATACGCGGTGCCAGAGCAGAGTCCTACTGTGATGGCCACCGAATTGATGGACAAATTCGTCTCCAGGTTCACAGCCCCAGCCAAAGATGAATGAGGTCATATGACACATGCTGCCAGGAAGCTCTGCTGGATGCCAGGGCAACTCTGTGGCTGTACAAACCCTACCAGCACATGTGACTTTCCCGTAAGTGTTAGACTGCTGGCAGGGACTGTACATGGTGTTGAGGCAGGTATCTGAGGTGGTATACCTCATCCAGACTGGCCCCAGGACCTGGTCTGTCACCGGGACAGCCTGGCCCCTATCACCCAAAGTGTTCCTGGTCCCCTGCACCAGCTAGCAGCCTGGCTTATGCAGCACATGCTAGCAGCCTGGCTTCCCCAATGCCCGCTAACAGCCCATCTCCAGGTGCCTACCAGTGTGTCTCTGGTTGTCTCGTAAATACTTATTGTATGTACAACCTACTGTTTGCAGTGATCACCCTTGTTTCCCCATTGTAAGTGTCAGTGCATGTATAGTGAGGATAGAAGAGTTATTTTCTGGGCTGAAAAAAGAGCTTAGTTTTATTCGCAAAAGCTGCCTGATTTTTCCTAACTTCATGAAGTCATTGTCTACCCAATGCTACTTTATTGACAGGCAGATGAAGCTGCCATTACAGAACCAGGAAACGCCCTAATAAGGCTATAAAACAGACATTTTACACTTGTCAGAGTTGTAGAGTAACACACTGCTCTGCTGCTATAGAATGCCACTATTTAGGATTTTTTTTTCTGTTCAGTGTAAAGGCTAACAGATATACAATGTATCTAAGATTCTGGGTGGCAAAAAAACACAGCATGTGTGCCCAAAGACAGCTTACAAATATACCTGCCTCTTTTAACCCCAAGGCGGTTGCATGACATACTTTTAATAGTAAATATGCACTTCATAATTATAGTACATACAGACTCATAATTGCTTTAGCACCTGAAAATGGGAGCGTGTCCCAGGTTCAGAAATCACTCCCCCTGCCTGTATGGCACAGCGAGGTAGCCTTTCTTCGACAGGAATTTACTTTGTGACCATTTTCATCTGCACAGGCTGGGCAGGCGGAAGTTGATGGAAATGCATGTTTCTGTGTGAGGTCCAGTGGTGAGTGTGAATATACGCTATATGGATAAGTATTGGGACACCTGGCCAATACACCTACAGAAACTTTTATGACATCCCATTCTAAATCCATGGGCATCAATACATAGTTGGTCCCCTATAACAGCTGCCACTCTTCTGGGTAGGGTTTTCACCAAAATTGTAAAGTGTGTTAGTGGGTTTTTTTTGCCTATTCATCCAGAAGAGCATTTGTGAGATCAGGCACTGATGCAAGATGTGAAGACCTGGCTCGCAATCTCCATTCCAGTTCATCCCAAAGGTGTTCGCTGGAGTTGAGGTCAGGGTTCTGTGTGGGCCAGTCAAGTCAAACTCATCCAACCATATCTTTATGAACCTTGCTTTGTGCACTGGGGCACAGTTGTGCTGGAACAGTAAAGGGCCTTCTCCCAAAGAGGCCTACCCAACCCGTGAAAAAACCTCATACCATTATTCGTCCCAACTAAATATTACAGCTGCCACAATGCAGTCAGGTAGGCAACATTCTTCTGGCATCTGCCAAAACCCAGAATCATCCATCAGACTGACAGAGAAGCGTGTGTTGTCACTCCACAGAACATATTTCCTGTCAGGGTCAGCACCTGTTTGTCCCAGTCGTTCGTATCTCCTCCCCATTTGGCCAGCAGGTGTCGTTGGCCATCCTGTCCTTCCTGTTGTCAGCCTTTGTGTTTTCCCCTGTGCCCCGTTGATGCATGCAGCTACCTGTCAACCCCTCAAATCCCACCTATTCTGTTTTTTGTATTTCTGTAGATTTTGTTCCCTTGTGTTTCATTTGTATCAGTCTTCTAGTTCCTGTGTTTTGATTTGTATTCGGTTTTGGTTTTTGCTTTTGCGCCTGTAGTTGTGTTTTACCTGTATTTCTTATTTCCCCAGTGTTAGATTCCGTTTCCTTGTTTCTATCAGTTTTAGTTTCCCTGTGATCTACCTGTTTCCTTGAGTTAATAATTAGTGTCACCTGTTTCCTGTTTTCTTGTGTCAGTCCTTGTGTTCTCCCTGATTGGCTAATTGTTTCATGTTTCACTCCTGCTGTGTCATTACCCGGTTTAGTTCCTCAGTCGGTTGTTCTTCTTCTTCATCTTTTTGTACTTTGTTCCCAGCCTGCTTGCTCCTTGTCGCCCTGACCTTTTGTAGTTAGTCTTTGTTCTTCCTATTTTCCTTTTTGACCCCTCGTGGTCCATTTGTTTTGTAGTTTCGTTCGTGTTTCAATTCTGTTAATAAATCCGTTGTGTTCCCGTGAGTTGTCAGTGGATTGTCATCTCCTTTCCCAGTCTGCATGATGCCACTCCCCCATGCCAGAAACACCCGAATCCATGACAGTTTCCACTATTCCAAAATCCAGTGGTGGCATGCTTTACACCACTCCATCTGATGCTTGGTGATGAGACTTGCATGCAACTCTTCGCCCATAGAAGCCCATTCCATCAAGCTCCCAGCACATGGTTTTTGTGCTGGGGTTACTGACACAGGAAGTTTGGAACATTGTTATTGAGTCAACAGAGCGCTGGTGACACTTATGCACTAAGTGCCACAGCATTCGGCAACTCAGATCTGTTACTTTACGTGGTCTGCCACTTTGTAGCTGAGATTCTGTTGTTCTTAATGCATCCACTTTGCAATAATACGTTTTACAGTTATCCATAAAGGAAATTCCATTAATTGACTTATTGCAAAGATGGCATCCTATGACAGTGCCATGCTTGAATTCACCAAGCTTTTCAGAACGACTCATTCCTTCACAAATGTTTGTAAACCTAACTGCATGGCTAGGTGCTTGATTTTATACACCAGTGGCAATGGGTCTTAATAATACACCTGAATTCAGTGATTAAGAGGTGTGTCCCAGTACGTTTGTCCAAATAGTGCATAAATTCATGCAGCAGTCAGTGGTGGGCTCTCTGAAAAGGGGCTTTGAGAGGGAGGTCAAGAAAAGGGACAAAAAAACATTGGCTTGCTATCATGGTTGGATAACAGAGATTTGGAGGGAGGGAATGAGATGACCCAATCATCCTCTGCAGAAACTAGAGGATTCTAGAGGATCTGTTCAATGTCTAATTTGTTCCTGGGGCTGCAAGTAGTGGCTGCTGGTCTTCTGCTTCTGGTCTGAGAGCATTATGGTATACTCAAACCTTGGGTGGAAGTATGTCAAGGTCACCCAAGAAAAAAATAGCAAGCCTTAGCTTGAATCACAGTATTAAAGTGTGAGAGAAACTCGCTGGGGTCAAAACAAGAGCATATCCCAAAGATTTAAACCCTAGACTGCCGTTGCTAATGTCAGACTCCCCCGGGGGTTTGATAATCCAATTTGTCATTGTAAGCCTGTGGAGGTGAAAACCACATATTTGGACTCCAGCTTATCCAGTGTCATCCTAATTAAACCGGTGAAGGTGCATTGTGACACAAGAAGGCCTCGCTGCCTGAGCCCACCTTTCAGCACAGTTGTCCTGGCAACGGAAGATAGTCATTTTCCTGTAGTCAAAAAAGGATGCTCCTTTAAGTGTTCTCTTCTGTATGTCATCAGCGTAGCAGCCAATATACTTTGCTGAAAAACACACACAGAAAATATGTTATTACACAGCATTTAAGTAGAAGTAGAAGAATCTTGTTTATAAGCACTTTTAGTACATATACAGTAATGTAAACACTCATGCATGTAATTCATTCTCTAAATCTACACCCAGCACTTATCCACACTATGATTTCAACAATTACATCACTATAACTATCAAAATTGGCATTTGAAGGAGAGAAGTTACCGTGCACTGTGGGACAAAAAAGTTCGCCCGGTGAGGGAACTCTCACTCTGCCTTTTGACCTGCTGTATGCTCCGTTGTCCGCTCATACAAAAGTGGACATCACTATCCATGCAAATTGTGCAGATCACATTACATTGCAAAGGTTCCTTCTAGTGGTGATGGGAAAAATGAGTGCTGGAATGAAATATCTGAACCTGACGTCCATGCCATTAGAAAAAAAAATGTTTTTAAAAAGCTTATTAACCTTAAACAGGAATATGAAACATTTTCAGAATGACTTCAGTTCGTGAATATGCACACATACATGAATATGTGTTTGATTTATTGTTACATCTTGCCCTGACCCTCCTATCTCCTCCCTCATGTGGCTTTAATGACCCCACACCTGTGACTACCCACACTTGTTGCCCCTCATTTGTCTTCATATAGAAGTCCATGTCTGTCTCGACATCCTCAGTCCGGTCATTAATGTCGCTCCTCCTGCCTGTCCGTGTCCTTCCCTGTAGCAGTCCTCCCGTTTTGACCCATAGAAATGGGTACAAATACATCAAAAAGTGTTACAAATTACAAATACTTGCTCATGAAGTGTAACAAAAATGTATTTAATTAAAATACAAGTATTTTGTAATTTCAAAATACAAAACTAAATGTAAAATAGTACGTGACGAATACTTGTATCATTACAGCCCAAGTAATGTGTAATATTTATTAAATATACAGCTTGCCCTAACTGTAAATGGAATAATAATTTGTGATTTGTATGTGTTATAGCATTAATTGTGAAATCAATTGTGAGCTCAACAGGCTGCATCTGCAACAGTGAGTTGGGGGTGGGGACCCAATAGACAGAACTGTAATGCAAATGTTCCTAATCTTGTATCGTGGTTTCAGTCTTGGACCCTCAATTTATACCCAGCGTTTCCCATAGAATTAGTGGTGATGGCTTAGAAAGGTACCGGTGTGTGAAAGTGCACATGCAAGGAGGCACGCCAGCACTTTCCTAAATTAATCATCATAATGTATGAATTTCCCTCGTTGTTTTATAGTAGGATACAGAACATGAATATTTACAAAAAATAAACTTATTTCATTATATGCTAAAAAAAACATAACCAGCAGGTGTGATGCATATTGTTATGACTGACGCAGCACGGACTGGGGAAGAAGGCAAAGGAGAGCAGGACTGGGGTAAAATAAAGGGATTTAATAGGGACTCGACAGGGCATAGGGAACAAACAGCCTAACAATACATAACACCACAATGACAGAACTAGAGAAACAAACTCTGACGTGGACTTAAATACACCGTACTAAGGAAGACAAGTTGAAACAACTGGTAAACACTGGGAATCCACATGAGATTAGCGAGGGGGGCGTGGCACAGGAGGATCGCCACGATTGGGGTGTGACACATGTAATATTCCACGTCAAGTTCACCAGTTGGTTCTCACAATTATACAGACTCAATGGCTATAAAAACACCTACATTTAGTTGATAAAAATAAAAGTAGCTAGCCTACATACTTCATCTTAAGGCAATTTGTGCCAAGCACCAAAACAGCTTCTTTTCTTGGAATACTGGTCATGGGAAAGTTCACAATCAGCGAACTGGGCACAACAGGATGTGTCACATGAGTTACTTGCATCTAGCCAAAGACAGTGATAGACTATACTTAAAAGTCTGTAAGCCGGGTGGTGATGGTTCTTAGAATGACAGAAAATAAATTTCAATATCAGCATATTTTATTAAGTATTTTACATAATACATATGTAAATACATAAAATGGAAAATCAGTTTTTTTCTTGTCTAGCAAAACATAAATTACAAAACATTTTAAAGTAATTAAATGTGTATTTTAAATACCTTTATTTGAAATGCCGCCCATCTCGAGTGACCCATCCTGGTCCCAGTTGTTTTCCTGCCATTATTCAGTTCTGTTCAGTTTGGTTTCAATAAACCCCCATCCCCCCTTTGTTCATGCAAACGCTTGCATGTTGATCCATCTAAGTGAGGCCGTTGGCGCTCCTCGAGAGCCCAACCCAGGTGAGGCTGCCACAGCTCTAGAACCAGGCCCAGGAGAGCTTGCTGCCGCACCTCCAAAGCCCAACCCTAGCGAGACCCCCAGCAACCATCATCATGGGAAAATCCCTCAGGATGATGACCTTTTTGCCTCTAATGTTCCCTCCTTAACCTAAAGGTTCTGTTAAAGCTACTAGGTGTTGATGACAACATGCATCAAGTACTGAGACCTTGTGAGTATACTGGAGGACCCTCCAGTACAGTCCTTTTGTTACGTGGCTGCATTATTATGGTGTTAGTCAGAGAGACATGGGAAGCATGCTGAAGCCGCGTGCCATATCACGCTCAGGCCAGACATGGTGCATGAAGTAAGGCTTCTTTACAGCACCATGACACTGCTCTCTGTAGAGTCTCTGCTGTAACAGGAACGTACACTATATAAGGCATTGTATAAAAATAATCTGGACAGAATGGAAGGGGAGGCTAGGTTAGTGGTAGTAGGGTTAGGGTTATAACAATCCGCAGGGGTAGGCTGCAAAAAGGTGTGACAGGATAGTGTTACACTGCACTCTGCACTAGCATAAGGCTATATGCTAAATACCAAGATCATCACTCTCCAATCATCTTTTCACGGGATTTCAAATGTCATGCTGAGATACTGTGGTAGATTGCTGATGCCCTTGTCTTTTGAGACCATATCTGTGTTGGGGTCCTTTGTTTGATGGACCCAGGCCGGACACATTCTAAAACCCCGATAGCTAATCCCAATCTTTGCTAAGCCATTCTCCCTTTTCTTGGTCTTTGGTAGTCTGTCCGGTAGGATTTGGATGTCCCCAGTGATGGTGCTGTGGAAGAGTTGAGAAATGACTGGAATCAGTAGTCTTGTAGGGACCATTTATCCGAGGGTCTGCATGCCCCAAAGCTGTTTACAGATCTAGCAAACTCTAGGCCAACTTGGCAATACATTTAACACACAGTTTACCTTTTATGGCATAATGTTATTGGCTATAGGCATCTGAAGTTTTTCAGGGGTTAAACGTGGGCTGCTTTTTGAGCCTCCAGTACCCGGCCTGGGAGGGGTCTTGCAGTCTGAGTCCTGGGTCACTGACCCAAAGAGGGCTATATTGCCCATGCTCCAGACACCCAATCCACCTCCTGCTCACCTCCAGGTGCCCTGTCTTCACCCCTTCTTGTCTCCTGGTATCCCATCACCTGTTGCCTCATCTCCTACAGTCACTCTGATAACCCTAACCCTAACCCTTCCGTTCATCAGACATTACCCACCCGGGCGACTCTCCTGCTGAGGCCCAGAGGGAAGAATCCACAGTGCAGGTCCCACTAAAGGAGTTCACTGCTCCTGCCCTGCAGTCCCCTCGGTGCCTCCTGCTCCTACCCTGCAGTCCTCTTGGTGCCCTCCTGCTCTAGCCTCGCTGGCCCCTCAGTGCCCTCCTGCTCCTACCCTGCAGTCCCCTCGGTGCTCTCCTGCTCCTGCCCTGCAGTCCCCTCGGTTCCCTCCTGCTCCTGCTCCTACCCTGAAGTCCCCTCAGTGCCTCCTGCTCCTACCCTGCAGTCCCCTCGGTTCCCTCCTGCTCCTGCTCCTACCCTGAAGTCCCCTCAGTGCCTCCTGCTCCTGCCCTGCAGTCCCCTCAGTGCCTCCTGCTTCTACCCTGCAGTCCCCTCGGTGCCCTCCTGCTTCTACCCTGCAGATGTGCTCGGCCCAGATGTGCTCCACTTCACCGGTGAATGTGCTCAGGAGGGTGTATGTTCCATGTCCCTGAAGACTCTCTGGACGCCCCCCATTTTCAGTCTTCACGTCTTGGTCTCTGTATGAGTGCCCTGTCCGGCCTTTATTTTACACTGGTGTGTCTCTTATTGCCCCCTCTGGTGTTTCCTTCTCCATCTCTGTTGTTTTCCTACTTGTCTGCCGTGTTCTGGTGTAGCATGTTCTGTCTGTTGTTGGAGTTCACCGTCTGCACCGGGTCCGTTGATGAGAAGAGATTCACAGCAGAGACGGGGAGAATCAAGTTGCAGGGTCCAAGTTTATTGTTTA
>JAODJW010000040.1:37403685-37413697 GCA_026777045.1 Hyperopisus bebe | reverse complement strand
GGACGAGCGGGGGCGGGGGGGGGGGGGGGGGGGGGGGGGGGGGGGGGGGGGGGGGGGGGGGTAATCTGTTAGACTGTGAGCCCCTTTTAGACATTTCTGGCTAACTGGGCTAATCTCATTCGCACTTCAGCCTTCTCACACAAAGGAAGGATCCTCCACTACTGTCACACCACAAATCAACTTAGTCTTAATCCCCTTAGTCTACCAGTATGTCAATAGGGAAGACGATGTGTTAGTGAGAGGGGTAATTACAGCTCCTAAGTATCTGACTTATTACTGAAAAACGAGGTGACTTCAGATATTTCTCATTTTTAAGGTTCATTGGTTTTCCTGGGTGAAGAAAATTCAACACTGACCAGTGGTGGCAGCAGTGAGGTGCATATAACAAGTGTAACAGTAGAACCACTGCATTTAATGACCAGATAATACGGAGGCCTCACAAGGGCTTAATTCTTTCACAGACCATTTGTTCTGTCTGGGCGCCTTGGAACAACCTGTCCCCAGCCCAGGGCCGTGTGTGAAGAAGATATCAGCTAGCATGCGATTCTATAAATAAGCTCTTTTCAGAAATGCTACTATTCAGTGCTGAAGCCCCATCTTGCAGAAAAGATTAGAGTTTTTTGAGTCTTTGACTTTGATTTTGACCCTGAGCATCACTCACCCCGGCCATCGTCAGACTCTTTGATGGTCCGTGCCTTGAGGTCAGGGTTCCAGCTCTTGGTGTGGTCACTCCCTCTCTTATGCACCGTGTTATCCTTCATCCAGGAAACACCAGTCTGCCCGGTTGTCTCATGGGTGCCCTTGCCAACCCCGCCGGCAGATCCGCGGGCCACATTCCATGCTATGTTTGGCTGGGTAGAGTTATCACTTGTGAAGACCGCATGGAGGAAGACCAGGCTACCTGCCATCAGGTATAGGAGGAAGAAGGTGAAGAAGCGCACAGGCTTCCTGTGGAAGCAGCGCTGCAGCCTGCGCAGGAGCCGTGCCATCCTGGGTACTGCCTGGGCATACAACAGCTGTGGAATTTAAAAAAAAAAAAATGCAGACGAGAAACAAGCAAAACAGCAAATTTAGGATCCTTAGCTCTCCACAGTTTAATCCTGTTCAGATGGGGTAAAAGTAGAGATGTGGAACAGTCCTGTCCCTCCCCCCACCTCCCCCAGGTAGAGAGCGCATCCAGATTCTGGCCACACCAGCATTCAGCCTGTCTATTTAAGTTCGGGCCACAAGCCCGGAAGCCGACGCCGATGGAGAGGCCATGTCCTGAAAGACGATCGCAGGGGGGGCAGTCTGCCCCCCCCAGACACCAGCCTGTGGATGTGCAACCGGTGTGTTTATTTTTTTCCCTATCCTCCTCTGTCCCTCCGGAGAGATGGGAAGAGCTCTGTCTTCACTGGCCAATGAGGCGCCAGGCCTGCCTGATTGCTGCGTTGCCCCCAGTCATTCACAGACACCAGTGCCTGAAAGTGAGAGAAACATGTCAGACCACATGAGTCCTCCCCCCTTAACCCAGGCAAAAAATACAAAGCCAGAATCCAAACTACAGAACCAATGAAACTCAGAAGGTTGATCATGACAGACTAGAATGTGCATGAACTTTAAATAAACTATTGTTGTAGCTACCTTTCACACTTCGGTCAGATATATGTTTATATATATATAATATAGCCCTGGACCATATTAACATTATTGTTGTGAGGCTGTGAGGAAGCGGCGTGCTAGGTCAGGCAGGAGCCTGGCTTGGAGGGAGTGGAACCAGCACAGACGCTGGAACCTTGGAAAGACGGCAAGTGGCTCAGGGGTTAACTCTCTGTGCTTGTGATCAGAAGATTGCCGGTGTGAGCCCTGGCCTTTGCAGAACAGCCTCATGTCTATGGGCCCTTAAGCAAGGCCCTTAACGCCCAGCTCTACGTTAGCTGCATGTTAGCTGATCATGCGCTATGATCCCCATGTTATGGAGAACAAGGTGAGCTCAGCAAAGACAAACTGAATAAAATTACTTTCTTCAAGGACATTACATGATATCCATAACTTAGAATCTTTCATGAACATATGGAGAAAGATTACTGGCACTGTTGTACAATATAAATAAGAATAGCAACAATAAAATTTGCATTCTTAGTGGTCATATGCATATATGCAAATGAGGTAGCACTGAAGTGCAAAAAACAAAAACTTGCAGCCCTGAAGCACAGATACAGCATACAAAAACAAAATCGGTGGTCCTGAGGTGCAGATGCAACAAACACAAAAACCTGCAGCTCAGAAGTGCAAAAAACAAAAAGTATGCGATCTCAAGAAAGGTTTTGACAACCCTACTTACAAGCAAGAATTTACAGCAAGTCATGGCCGGTTTTAGCAGTTCAAAAGCCGCCATCATTTCCACAATGTGAAGATAAGCGGTGAAGCAGAAAGCACTGATGCGGAAGAAGCCGATAAATTCAAGGAAAAAACTACATAAGATCATCGTTGGTGAAACTTAGCTGCCGAAGCAAGTGTTCAATGTTGACAAAACTGGCCTTTAGTGGAAGCAAATGCCTGAACAGACCTACATCCATAAAGAAGCTACAACAATGCCCAGATTTAAAGCTATTAAGGATAGACTGACTCTTCTTGGGGGAAATGTAGCCATTCATGATCTATCACTTTAGCAAATCCAAGGGCATTAGCGAAAATCAGCAAGAATATGCTTCCGGTTTACTACCGGCATAATAAGAGAGCATGGATGACTGCGGCCCTTTTCGAAGATTGGTTTATGAACTGCATTATTCCGGAAGTGAAAGAATATTGTACAGAAAAGGGCATTCCATTCAAAATCCTATTCATACTCGAAAATGCCCCAGGACACCCTCAGTACATCGGTGATGCCAATCCCAATGTAAGAATTGTGTTCCTACCCCCAAACACAACTTCCCTCACACAATCAATGGATCAAGGTGCCATGGCTACATTGAAGGCGCATTATCTGAGGAATACATTCGGACAGGCTGTAGACGCTACAGAAGACAAGGAGCTACAAACTTTTTGGAAGTATGTGCAATGCCATACAGAACATAACCACAGCATGGATGGAGGTGACAAAAGAATGTATGAACAGAATCTGGAAAAATCTATCAAAAGTGTATGTTAACACATTTAAAGGTTTCAACAAAGATGATGCAGTTGGAAAAATTAAGAAGAAGATTGTGTCACTTGGGGAAGTTTAGAAATAGAACTCATAGATGTCCACGATGGTGAGCTCACAACGGAAGAATTAATTATGCTTGCAGAAGAGACAGAGAGAGCAAACGAGGAAGAAGAAGAGATTGAAAAACAGCCACAGAAAAAGTTTACCATGAAAAAACTGTCAGAAGCATTTTTCTTTATCGAGAAAGCACTTAAATGTTTTGAGGAGATGGATGTCAGCTTTGACCATTTCGCTAAAGTAGAGAGGCAAGCTTACAAGCTTATTTATGATGAAAGAAAACTCACTGTGCAATCTACAATGGATATCTTTTTAAAAACAACATGTGAATTGCCTTCGCCTTCTACCCCTATTACATTGGAGCATCGACCTTCTACTACCTATGATGTAACTTAAGTAGCAGTGGCACAAGTTTCAAACTAGCTAACGCATGACTTAAGGAAAACTTTACACCCATCCTTATGGTGATACACAACCCACTGCATGACTGCTCTTTTTTCCCCGTTTTCGTTGTTTGTGTTTGTGTTCTGCACTTCAGCGGCCTGTACTACGAAGCGGGGTTACAGGCTTATCGGAGTAACTTTGCGAGTAACTCGATGGCGTGTCGGTGTAACTTCGCGATTAACCCGTACTACAAAAGGTGGGTAGGTTTTACTTGAGGCATGCTGCCATGGCAATTTACACTAAGTCTCAAACCTGCTCTGAGCAGTTTTTGTTCTTGGTTAACTCGAGGTTTCTGCGTAAGCCAGCCCTACAGTATATGAGCACCGCCCCTCCAAGTACAATTTCCCTGAAGACAATGGGGAAAGGGGCTCTCTCTGTCAATATGTATGAAATGCAGCAATGGCATATAATATGCATACAATGTATTAATTAATAACTGTTAGAGAGAAAGTTATTCTGAAAACCCAAGGGGTGTGCATTGTTCCCTGTTGCGCACTGATCAAAGGATAATTCACTAGATGTGCCTGTCTTGTCTAGTTTTAAAGTTATCAACCCATTCATGTATTGTCCCATTGCACATTATACGGATACATTGGCACATTCAATAATTAATTAAAATTCGTACGAAAAGCAATCTGGGAAACAAAGGGGTGTGCAACAGTAGCCATGAGCCCAAAATGCTAAACCACCATGTCATTACAGCTGAAAGGACCTATTATATTAGCTATTAATGTGATTTGGCTCAAATCACGAAATGGTTTTAAGCACAAAAATAATTGGTGTGCATCATTGTCTGTGTACGGGACATCACAATTCTGTCATTAAAAACGCCCCACCTTACTTTTGTTAAAAGTTATAAAAGCCAGAAAACTGAATATCGAATATGAGGCTAACTTAACCACGGTGACAGGTTGCTAGTCATTTTCTCACTACACATATACTTGTTTTGCTGTTATAAATCATTTGTTTGTTAAACAATGGCTCTCCTTCTATTAAGTGTAATATGAACAGACACTTTTTTCTTATTAGCTGTAAAACATAGAAACACGCTATTGAGTGGAGACTAAACACGTACAACAATAATGAGTAGAAATATAAATACACACCCTTACGAAAATTAACCATGGTTTTACTATGATTAAATAAGCATGGTTTACAATGATTTGCCGTTTTTCATGGTTTTTTGGGCAACTATGGAAACCATGACTATGGTTTTATCATGGTTTCGCTGAAATTAAACCGTAGTATAATCTTGGTCATAAACCATGGTTTTTGTTTTACCACGGTCTTTGTTCTACCATGATCTTTCCAAACCATGGTAGTACTATGGGTAGTACCAAAGTACCATGAGGTACCATAGTAAAACTATGGTTACTGCATAAAAACCATAGGAAATCATAGTGAATTTTCATAAGGGTAGCCCCACCACTTGACATGATGTTTTTATATTTCATCTTGACTTGCTGCCACGTCGCTTTCCACTGCTATTGCATTTGAAATCGGATCAGTTAAGTTATTGTTAACATTAGGTTTACATTATGAGTAACATCACAGTAATAGAACTTCAGGGAGCATTACATTACTTAACAGGAAATAATAGGTGACTTCTGAATTGTGTTGCATCTGTGAGCCTCTGTATTCATTAACAGTATTTAAATTTTTTCAGAAAACACTTCATAGCCTAATACTTGGTCGTGAGATATTTTAGACCATGTTTTATGACCATGAAAATGTACTTACAGTATGCATTTACTCGGTCGGCAATATGTTGCCAACAAGCCTGCCTGCTTTTGTTGGATGTAGTGGTATTGAACTTTCTTTGCAGCGTTGATTTAAACTCCTCATAACCCTGCATAATTAGCATGCAGTCTTCCTTCGTGAAACATGGAGATCAAAACAGTGACTTGCGCTGCCGAATGCTCTCCATTTATTTGAAAGCACACAAACTCCAATGCAGTTAACACCGATATAACAAATCAACTTCTTAACTGGCGTCATAGTACTGATTCGCACCGATTTAGATAACCTGATTTTGTCAACCATGCGTTTGCAAATTAACTCCGGGTTAAATCTGATTTGGTTAAACCCCCTTCATAGTACAGGCCACAGAGCTGCCAGTTTTTGAGTGTTTTCTGTTTGTTTTTTGTATTTTGCACTTCAGAGCTGCAGGTTTTTATGTTTGTACATTGCATCTGCACATCAGGACCACAGGTTTACGTCTTTTTTTGCATTTTCTGTTTGTGTTTTACACTTCAGAGTGGCAACTTTTTGATTTCATGTTTTCTTTTTGTTTTTGTGTTTGTTACATCTGCACCCCAGGACCACAGGTTTTTTTGTTTTCGTATGCACTTGAGGGTTGCAAGTTTTTGTTTTTGTGTTTTGTTTTTTTCACTTCAGTGCCACCGTTTAAACAAATCACAAAGGTATTTTTAAGAGCATTCATCTCAGACATGACTAAAGGTTGTTAACCTATACAAATTAGGTTATGGCTATAAGAAAGCTTAAGATTTATTTTTTAAATACCACTGAGCACAATCAATGTGCTCAATTAAAATATATAAATATTTAATAAGTGTGGAGCAATTAAACATTTGCCTGGAAGCAGATGAATCAGCATACTACCCCTGCACATATCAAAATCAACTCAGAAATGTTTGCAAGAACACAAAGTCAAGGTGTTGTAATAACTATCTCAGACTCTAAATTTGAAGCTCACAGAGAACCTATGGTGTGAATTCACAAGTAACAGCCAATAATATAACAACAATTATATGTTATTATAATGTAATAATTATAATGTACACTGCCATATTATAATGTGATATGCCAGTAATACAATACTTTTTCCATTCTGATTGTAAGTTGATAATGTTATAACTTACAAATAACGTAATGAAAATAAAACTGTTCTTGCATTATGTAATAAAGTTAATACATTATTGGCAGCTACACTTAGATTAAGTTTATCAAAAAGCACATGTCATGTTAATACTAAAAGGAAACAAGGGTGCAGCTTCTCCCGTCACTCAAACCTGCAACATCCTGATTGCATTCTCAGCTTCAAGGAGATTTTTAAATTGGTATTGGTAAACGAGTGGGCCTTTAGTAATGCAGAATGTACTTCAGGGCATTCAAATTCAAAATGGAAACCTGGCACCATTACAGATAAGGGAATTGAGTTTCCCCACAGTTCCAACTTCAGCACCTAGCTGACTGGGTTGGTATATTACAAACTGCATGGTTTAAAAAAGCAAATAAATGGACTCTGATTGAAACAAGCCAAGAGATGGACTATTACATTGACTGTGCTGCCCCTGCTGCATTTCACCGAAAAATGGACCAGCAATTTAATACCAATGGTCAAACTAATTTGAGTCAAAAGATTTGTTCTTCTTCCCCAACCCAATAAGTTACCATCAAGTTAATGGGAAAGTGGAAAACTAGCTTAAACCTAAATATGCACAAAAAAGCACCATGTAGTGGACACTGGAGACTGTTATTTTTGAAACTAGGTAATTTATTATTATTTCCTAAATATTGTGGATGAAGTTGCAGGACAAATGAAACCAACTGTCCTCAATGTCAGTGCAGTGGATTTTGGATAAACGCAGGCAGCTGACAGTGAATCAGGCAGAAGGAGAACCATACAGCTGTTGAAGGGAACAGGACATGTTTTTATGCTGCTTTTCTCTGTATTGTGCCACAACAGATTGCATGATTGGCAGTTCTGCAATGCTAGCACTATTGCTCAGTTTTAGGGCAAAATTAACAAGGTTAACACAGAACAGCCAAATTTCCTCTGTTTCATAAACACAATACCTCTTTTGTTACTTCTGTCTTTTAACTTACTCAGGTTTCGATAAGCGCAATTGTGGGGGGATAAACGCTTTTATCTGCCGGCTAATTAAGTTATCCACCACTCTTCCAATGAATCATCCTCACTAATCCACTATGTCTTCACTCTTGGAATAAAACAGACTTTCTGGGCACATCCATTTTCTTCTCTGTTTGCCACGCACACCTTCTTTGTATTAGCAAATGAGGTAATAGCCCACTAATCACATAGTGTCAGGCATTTTCATGGCTCTACAAAAGCCACCTTTGTTCTCAAGTGACACCAGTGCCCTAAACAGATAAGCACTCTGGCTCAAGAGACAGAAGGAAAGATTTTATTTCCATTACCACTCGTAGGATCAGGTGTCCACAAGATGTCTCTCACAGTGAGACTAGTCACTTAGTAAACCCCAAAATCACCCCATTATGCTACATATCTTTGAACTGCAGGAGGAAACTCCACTCTCAGAGAGCAGAGGGGAATTCAAACTCACAGTCAAGGAGGTGTGAGGATACTGTGCTACCCACTGAGCAACCTACACATAAATAAGCACAATTAACCTAAGCACACTAATTTTCACGAACAGCTGTAGCCACACAACTACACAATCAATCTAAAAGCACATTCATGTGTTCACATGAGTAATCTCAGAAGGTTATCTGGAGGCTATCTGTCGAGGAAAACAGTGTTTTTTCAGTTTAGTGTCGCTTTGTGCCTGTGAAGCTGTCAATCAACAACAGTAAAGCACTGGTTAAGCCTTTTTCTGTGCTCTCACAGTGAGACTAGTCACTTAGTAAACCCCAAAACATAATTCCATTACAATCACTGATATGCATTGAAGTGCATTTTTGTACAGGTTTTGAACGTGTCTCAGTGTAACATTTACCCAGCAGTGCCATCCTGTCTGGGGTTTACCACAGCCCTACGCTGACAGGACATTATGCAGGTCCCCCGAGACTCTGAAGAGGATGAACGGTTGGAAAATGGTTAAAAGAGAAGATGGATACATGTAACAAAATATTGCTGTACAATCCAACAGGTATTAAAAACTGTTATCCTATCCTGTACTGTAAAAATGCTGAATAATACTAGTATTTCTATACTAATACCACAGCTAAATTTCCACTTAATACTGTTGATTTTATTTCAGGAAAGTAATGTTATGAGTTATGATGCCTCGGGCCCTTTAAGGATGGCACTTAACCCAAATCGTTCCGGGACAGCTGCACATTGGCATACCCAAACATGCTCTCACCTACTGTATATACAGATGTGGGCACATTTGTTGGTACCCTTCCACAAAAAAACAAAAGACAAATCTCTGAAATAATTTGAAATTGACAAAAATTTTATGTCATCCCTTATTATTTATTCCGTATTTAACACAAATCAGACTTTGCTTTTGATTATTGATTCAGCTGAATATTTTATATAATTAAACAAATGAAAATTGCATGAATAAAAAAGATGGTACCATCAATTTAATATTTTGTGGCACCACCTTTTGCAGCAATCACTGTCCACAAATGATATCTGTACTTCACAATGAGACGTCTGCATTTGCGAACATGTACTTTGGCCCACTCTTCCTGAGCAAACTGCTGAAGCTGCCTCAGGTTTTGAAGGATGGCGTCTCTACACTGCAATTTTCAGGTCTTTCCATAGATCATAGTTCAATAGGATTAAGATCTGGGCTCATGGAGGCCCATTTAAGAAGTCCAATGTTTTTTTTTCCTCAGCCATTTTTTTATGCTTTATCTGTATGGTCTGGGTCATTATCCTGTTGGAGGACCCATGACCTGCAACTGAGGCTGAGCTTTCTGACACTGAGCAGTATGTTTCACTCCAGGATGCCTTGGTAGTCTTGAGACTTCATTGTGTCTTGCACAGATTCAAGGTTCCCTGTGCCAGATGCAGCAAAGCAGCCCCAAAACAAAACTGAGCCGCCTCTATGTTTCACAGTAGGTTTGTGTTCTTTTCTGTTAAAGCTTGATTTTTCCTTTTGTAAACATAGAGCTGATGTGACTGGCCAAAAAGCTCCAGTTTTGTCTCACCAGTCCAAAGGACATTCTCACAGAAACTTTGTGGCTTGTCAACATGCATTTTGACGATTCCACTCTGACTTTTTAAAGTTTTTCTGTCAATAGTGGAGCCATCCTGGGTTTTCTATCATGGAGCCCATTATTGTTCAAAATGCGACCGATGGTGCGATCAGAAAGTGATGTACCTTGACTTGGAGCTCAACTAAAGGCATACAGGTATATATTAGACAATTGCTTTTCATTGAAACACTTTTCAGGAGAAATGATGCATTGTTCCAATGAACTGTAAGGGTGCCAACAAATTTGTCCACATTTGTATGTGTCTGTGTGTCTCATGGAGAGCTAGATGTGGTAGGTAAGAATACAACTTCTCCATAGGAATGAATAAAGAATCACTATTCTATTCTATATCCTGTCCTAAAAAGAGAATATATGCTCGACTCCACTGAGCCAAGTCGGTTCTCTGTAGTAAATCTCTCTCTCTCTCTCTCTCTCTCTCTCTCTCTC
>JAODJW010000040.1:37375661-37390417 GCA_026777045.1 Hyperopisus bebe | reverse complement strand
TGAAAAGATAGATGCAAAAACAAAATGTCCACTACAATGGACATAAATGAATGGGTGGGGTCTCAGGAGGATATAATAATAGCAGAGACATTGGGCATTACACAAAAAATAAAATAAAGTTAAAACCAAAGGCCAGAGTAACAAAGACGCAATGTGCCCCACCCCAGCCCATCTAGCAAGAAACTCACAGTATATCAGCAGATGTCCAACTCCCTGTCCTACCCCCGCCTCCCGCCTAGGGAAAGCCCTTTTGCATGCTCACAGCCGGCTGTATAGAACCATGGAGAATCCAGTATGGTCAACCAGATGGGACTCAATATTCAAAACAGATGGACATCTGTGATGCATCACAGGCCCGGTCAAGCCAGGTTAATGCACAGAAGGATTACACAAGAGAATGCTTATTACTCTGTCTGTCAGCTCCATGGAAACTTCTTGGGAACAGATACCCAGATTTTTAGAAGCTTTTTTGTTTTAGAGCTATTAAAAAGCGGTTTATTCTCACGGAGCAGCTTATTGGATTCTATATATACACCATCGGAAAATGCATTAGAAATATATTACCAAGCAAGAAAGCCATCATCCAGTTTCCATGTTGTCATTATGAAAATGTTACCTGGCTGGTTCTGGGTTCAGATGTTGCATTATATACTAAGTTGTTGCAGTGGTTAGCACAACTGCCTCACACATCTGGGAGCAGGATTCAGATCTCTGCAATGGCACTATAAGTTTGCCTGTTCTCCCCATGTGGGTATTCTGGTTTCTCACCACAGTCCAAAAACATGCTATGGTGACCTGGAGCTACCAAATTGGCTGCAGTTGTGCATGAGTGAGTGTGCCCTGTAATGGGTGGGTGCCGCACCCTGCATGGTCCCCTGCCTTTGGCCCTTAGGCTCTGGACCCCCTGCGACCCTGAATAGGAAAAGCAGGTACAGAGGATGAATGGATGGTGTACCACAATGCCCTGTAAACAATTAATTATTCCTCCCCCCTCCTTTTGTCATGTCAGTCAACTGGATGAGCAGAAGAGCATTTGTGAAATCATTTTCAGTTCAGCTAAACTGGACTCCCCAAAAAAAGTAATATCCATATTGTACCCCCCGCCCCCTGACTCCACAATGCATTATGTGATAATTTAAAGATAACTATTTATCTGCCCTTGAATGGTCTTCATGTTTCATCAAGAGCCAGCATGTGAGACTCTATTCAGCCTGGGCGGTGGGCCAGCAGATAATAGGATGTAATAGCCGGAAAGAGGAGCAAAATAGGTACATATTTACCGCCAGGCTTCAAGTGCAACAAATAACATCCCACGGGTTCACAATGCCCAAAAAGTCCTGAGTTTCACTCTCGTAGGGCACCTGACACTTCATAATGGATCACCATCTTCTCCAGTGCCACACTTGGATGCCAGATGAAATTCAGCTGTGAGCCCTGAAACTCAACTGTCCCCATTGGACGAGAGCTCAGTCACAGTCCAGCTGCCCTGACTTCTGGGAAAACCTCTCCAGGAGACTCCTGTGCGATGCTCAAGGGCCTTCTGCTTCAATTCCTGCCCTGAGAAAGACTGTAAGCTGCGTTGCTGATTACTCATATTGTATTGTAAAATATTGTAACATGAACTAACAAATCTATTGTCATAATGCTACTTTAAAATCAACACGCTGTAGTGCAATGCCTGGTTCCCGGGATCCCCCCACTGGTTTGCTGCTGTTGCCTCTCTGCACCTCATTGAAGTTTTAAGTTGCCGATATTTTCAGATCAGGTCGTCAATTTCTTCCCACTTTTGACACCATTCTATCAACTGCATTGTAATGAGATGACAGCTCTTTTAAAAGTGAAAGGTGTTCTCTTTACTGATCACCAGCACTAATCAGACTAGTAGCAACACAGTCACGTTCATGGTTACAAGCTAACAAAACACACACGCTACATGGCAAACATTACACAGTTATAACATTCAATATTTACAACAAAAAAGATTCAGATACAAGAGCTCTTTTTGCTTTAATATTTTAATATAAAAATGTATATCATATATACATATGTATACTTTATATATTCTTAATATGTTTTAAAACTAGTGAATACAAATGGAAGCACTGTATGCAAAAAAAACGTTAATTAGGCTACTAGAAACATACATAACATACTGTTGTCCCTCGTTTGTACATCTTGTTTTAAGCATTTTTGCAGCATTTGCAGTTTAATTTGAATATCATCCAACTGAGGATGCGCAAGTGGCAAATACTTAAAATGCTCTACAATTTTTCTCCCACTGGCGACAGTGTCAGTTACACTTCGTTGCTATAGCAGCCCCTCATGTATCACAAGCTGTAGGGAATGTGCAAAACAGCCCAAGCTAGCGATTTCCAAATTGCTTTTTTTATAATACTCACGCTGTACTGCACTTGCATGGTGTTTAGTAGGATTTTCTGCTAAACGCTGCTTCCACCTCTCAAAACTTTGATTTTATAAAGATTCCAAATCGCTGTACTACTAATTGTTGTTAAAGGTGTAATACACAGTACTTCCAGATCATCACCCTCTTATCTGACGTTCTCATACTAAACTTACACTTCTTATACTAAAAAGGGTATGTACGTGACATCACTGCACAGTAGCAAAAAAAAAACTGAATGGCAGTGTTAGCGTTCAGCTTGCATGCTGCAAAAAAACACATCTGAAATGGGAAAGAGCTGTCCTGCGATTGATTATACAAATTAATTTTAAAAGAAATAAGACCTTTCTTTTTACAAACTGCAGACATATGGCCGATACCCGATTTGTCTGAATCGGTGTCGATACCCAACTGAATATCAGATCAGTGCACCTCTTATTTCTAGCAACATTACATGCCGGTCGGGAAAATAACACAATCAGTCCAAACTGCCACTAAAACCTGAGGTGTGAATGTAACACACAGGCTAAAGCCATGTAACACCATGGCAACACAGTGTCAATGTAACACAAGCTAAGGCCATGTAACGCTATGGCAACACAGTGTCAATGTAACACACAAGCTAAGGCCATGTTACGCCACAGCAACACAGTGTCAATGCAACACAAGCTAAGGCCATGTAACCCCATGGCAACACAGTGTCAATGTAACACACAAGCTAAGGCCATGTAACGCCACGGCAACACGGTGTCTATGTAACACACAAGCTAAGGCCATATAACGCCACGGCAACACAGTGTCAATGTAACACACAAGCTAAAGCCATGTAACGCCACGGCAACACGGTGACAATGCAACACAAGCTAAGGGTATCATGACAACACAGTTACGCAGAGTCAACTAACTGTGAATCTCTATAAGTCAGGGGTGTCCAATCCTATCCGCAAAGGGCCGCTGTGTATGCGTGTTTTTGGTGCAACTCCCTAATTAGATTACTAATTAGAGGACTGATTGGCTGAAGAGTCTTCACACCTGGGTTTAAACAGCTGACCTACAGGTTATCCCAAAAACCTGCATACACACCGGCCCTTTGCGGATAAGATTGGGCACCCCTGCCATAAGTGAAATATTAGAAGTCAGAGTGTGATTAGACATCCCTGCAAATAATTTCTTAGAATTATTTATGAATATATGTAAAAACATAAATATGTAAGTACAGAAACAAATGTGTATGTAAATACAGAAACAAATATATATGTAACCACAGAAACATTCTGTATTTAAATACAGAAACAAATTCATGCAAACCCCTGCAGCCTCAAACACATAGTGACACATCAGTAAACTGACAAGCATACCCCACCACCTTGAAAAAATTATAAAAGCATTACACACACATTAAAGACTAGTCATTTCCACCACCACCACCTCATCTTCTATACCCTGCCCCACCTAACTCTTTCTCAGTAAGTACAATATTAACAATAACAATAATATATTGGGTGAGTAAGGCACCAGCATGGCCACTGATGTGTTAATGCAAGTGATCTCTAATTTGGGCAGGTCATCCATGGAGGCCTGACATTTCATTTACGAAACCTTTCATTGACCTAAGAGCAGATCTATTTTCAGGGGCACGGCTGACAAAACCTCACCCTAGGTACCCATCCCGAAACTGCTGGTAAATTCCATGGCCCCTGTCCTCATCTACATTAAGTCCCTTGAATCATTCAGGATTTCCACCTCATTTACGGCACCCTCTATATTATTCTCCCATCCCTCGCACCTGGATCAGCAGGTACTTCTCCAACTTCATCTGTGCCTGTTAAAGGGCTCACCTCCGTACAATTGCAATGTGCTCTAGACTCTTCCAGCTAATGCGCTACCCAGGCAGAGTGGCATAAAGACCACCCATCTGGCTAGCAGTTTATTCAGTGAGGATTTGTAGAAAGTGTTTGAGATGAAGTGTCTTAACTATATACAAACACACATACCTATTTGGTACAGTCATTTAATAATAATCAACACTTCATTAATCCCAAAGGGGAAATTTTCTTTATGCCCCTCCAAGTTACTCTTTGTGGAGTAAGTTGTCCGTGAATGGCAGCCACCCATAGCAGCACCCAGGGAGCTGGGGGTTAAGAGCCTTACTCAAGAAGCCGCAGACATGCTGAGGCTGGGTTTGAACCAGCAACCTTGTGATTATAGGCACACAGGCTTAGCCCACTGAGCCACACGCTGCCCTCCACACTTAACTGTAAGGATCAACCACCGAGGCCAGAACTGAAACCAGACTCGGAATTGCCTGCACAATACTTGCTTTCCTGTTATGAATAAAGCATCTGTGCTCAGCATACTGAACACTGGCGAAAACATGGTGCATGATAAGCCCAATTTGATGAAGCTGTACAACGTACGGAAAGGCATCAAACCAAACTGAGATAACAGAATTTCATCAGAATCTCACACGGATCTTGTAAGGACTTATAAATTAACATAGTTTTCAATGTATAGATTTGAGGCCTCGAGCCAGACTTAGCAACAGTGAAATGTCACCAAAAATGATTAAATACTTTGGCAAACCCACACAAGTGTCCTTATGACTTATAACTGTTAACATACTAAGAAAAATGTAATTAATCCAGGTTCTCAGAATTAATTCTCTCTCCCAAGACTGTAAAGCATGTACCACCTACCAGCTTGGTTATATGATGATATACAGGAACTGGGAAAGAAAGAAGAATCCTTGATGTTTCACACAGTCACCAGTTCAGCCTCCTAGTGATGGAGTCAACGGGAACTTGTGCTGTAGCCGAACACTTTTGGTGGCCTATGAGCACAGTGACTTTGCCGGACCCCACAGACTCCTTCGGCTGGTGTCCGGTATCACAGGTTCTGGGTTTCCAGCTGAGATATCGCATTTCCCATTCCTGGGTACACACTCCAGAACCTCACCATTTCGTTGGCATAACAGCATTTCTCTAGTCCTCACATCTTTATATCTGTTCAATGTTTTATCTGCGGCCAGTTGATCTAAACATCAAGACTTATGTGAACTTGCATGAGTAAAACATCGTCCCACAATCTCTCTTCATACATGTACCCCCCACATCAACAGGAAACATTTACTGATCCGGACAGTGCCTGCAGTCAAATGCTCAAGGTATCATAACACTCTTAAAAGCTGAATTGTAATTTATGAGGTTGTCCCATCCTCCAAGTACGTGATGGAAACGCAAGTGGGAGCTCTGACACCTACAGTACCTGACATTTAAACACCTTTTTTTGTAATTTAAATACATTTGAAAAATGGTTACATTACATAATGGAAAATAATTACAAACACCTATGTCTGAGTCCATGACATCAGAATTAGACCTATATCAGAAAAAAGTTAACAAAGGTTTGTATTTAAAAATTAGACTAAAACAAATCCATGTTGACATATTATGTGAGTACACAGGTAGAAAAACACAAACTACATAGTTTAATGTCCCAAAACCGATTTGCTATTCAGAGTATGTTAATTTAAATAAATGCACCTGTTAATACCACAGCCGACATTCTTACTAGACAAACCTAGTAAACCCTAAAAACCCAAATATTCGTTAGGTTGTGTATTTATAGCCTACTAGTTAACACTTCTGGGTTGTCACACCTTTCATGTTATGACTAGGGAAAACCCTTTTCGTGGTAAGTTACCAGCTAATGTGTTTTCATGGTAAATGAAATAGGCCTATGTTTAATTACTAAAGTGGTCACTGTTTATGTGGATAAATAAATAAAAGAGCGACGCTTGTTCCTGACTCTGCTGTAAGCACTTAAAAAACGATTGTACTACAGGGATCACCGACAATAATAATATATACAAACCCCGAAGGTTTTATTCCTGAAGATGCACATCACGTGGGGAGCGCGGCTTAATTTCAATATTTTCCTCACTTTGCCGTTGTAACAATCCACTCATTTAAATAAGAAAAAAGGGGAAATGCAGGTGATCATGTCTTTTTGTAGGAACTGCGTGAAGTGTCAAAGCTGTTCCTGAAATCTCTGTACTAGCAAAACAAACCGGCTTAAATTAAGTAGCTCATGTAGGTTCAACTCGCAAATAGCGGTACAGCGCTCTTACAATGTTCTGTGTCACTTTGTGAAATAGCAGTATCGGAGTAGGAATCACTAAATATTTTTTCCTTTTTTTTTAGCAATGCTTAAAAACACGTTATGCGCCTTCCCCGCTGTCCAGTTTGCCGGCTCATACCGAGCCCAGTGTCCACCTACCTTTAGTCCGCCTGAGTAGAGGAACAGACGGGGGCTGCACATTCGCCGGGAATAGTGTGCACGGCAGGTATCCGGGTTTCGAGGCAAAATGAATGAGTAACTAGGAAAAATAGAATCGGACGTGTTTTTTGTGGCAAGTCACTAAGATTCTCGCGCCCCGCTTCAGCGCAGCAGGAAGCGAGTATCGATAAAACACCTCGCTGGTTTCCACGCGTTCACCTCCTGCCATCAAACAAGAAGCGTCAATGCAAAGGAGCTGCGCGTAAAGTAATAACTCTCAGCACTACCCACAGTACAGAAAAAAAACTGTACTGTGTTTTTAGTTTTCTGTAATTCGTTAAGAGCATCTTTGTTTATTATAACTCTAGTGACGTAAATTGCAAAGTCATTCTATATCATTACGCAATAGAGTTTTATTTGCTTATCTAAATCCCCGCTGCTGTATCTGGAAAATATTCATACTAATTTTCATGTCTATCCATGCATAGTAATTCTGATATCCACTGTATACCTAAGTATAGTAAGGTTCCGCATTTAACAAAATTAGTCACGGTGTTTGGAGAAAAAAAAAAGTAAAAGTATTGATTTTTCCAAAACAGTCGTCAAAAGTTATTTATTATGCTGTTGCACAGAACAGAAATTGGAGGTACATACTAATTTCAATATTCTGACCGTTCATGCTGTATCGCAAAGAGCTGCTGCAGTATGTCTTATGGAGGAAATGTTACTTATCTAAAACAGACCTGGGCTGCCAGCTGTAACCTTGAGATGCTGTATTTTCACCCATTGCTCAAAGCATCCATTTCGTGATAAATCTGTGTTCATCCCTAACAACCACAGCACTGCAGATTATGCAGGTATGGTAGAAATTTAATCAGGGGCAGCTGAATATCACTGTATTGGGGCTGTAAAAATAAACACTTGTTTAATGCTGATTGTAACAACAAATACAATCCCAATATGTACAGAACCAACAGTCCAAATGACTCATCCCAGTGACAGTAATAAAACCCATGCAATCTCCAAACTGGTCCCGGTTACAGTAACATAAATCATGCAATCTCCATACTGGTCCCAGTGTCAGTTGCATAAGCTACACAATCTCCAAACTGGTCCCAGTGTCAGTCATATAGGTCATGCAAACTCCAAACTGATTCCAGTAACTCATGTAAACCAAGCAATTTCTGAATGGGTTCCAATGTCTGTGGGCCTATCTAACCTTCAGCTATGTGACTGGATCAGTTATGAATGGCATTTGTGTCAGGATGGGGGGTGCATTTTTGGGACACAAGTCACAAGGAGGAATATCTGATCCCACAATCCACAGAGACATTGGAATTCCTGGCATGAGTAGTAGCCTATTGGGGTGAGCATGATCTGGAACCTTAGAAAACAGCCCCATATTTTTCGTTTTGACCCCAGCTTCAACTTGGGGGTGGGGGACAAGGGCACAAAAGACAAAGATAGGACTCTGTTCAATGGACACATTTTTTTCTTCTCATTAATACCAAAATGATCAGTATTGCTGAAGAATTACATTGATTTATTGCCTTAGCCATCCATTTACTTTAGAGCTACCACACAGAGCACCAACCAGCTCACCGGGAGCAACTCGGGGTTCAGTGTCTTGCTCAAGGACACTTTGATGGGGACAGGAGGACCGGGGGCTTGAACCTGCAACCTTCTGGTTGCCAAACGGTAGCACTACCTCCTGCACCACCATCGCCCCATTGTAAAACAGAGACAGAGTAAGAATATATTCCATGCAACTGGAAGCAATTATGTAATCTCACATCACCCACTACTATGGGCTCTTCAAATTCAGCTTCTCACATGAGAACTGAAAGGCCACAGTCAAGAGTGTAAGATCACTGTAGGTCAGTGAGTGGTGGTGTGCTGGGCCAGATTGAAGGTACGTGACCAGCCCATCCAGTCAGTAAATTTAAATGAATGATCACTGTGCAAAGTGCTAGAGGGGCTGGGGTCAGTTTGCTAACTGTAGCTGGTATAGATCAACAACCAGGGAGGGACCCCTGATTTTGCCAGGACCTTAGGCTGAAGCCTATGCATTAATCCATACCTACATCCATGGCATTTATCCAGTGCTGCCTGACTCCAACTCTGACTCTGACTCCCAAGGGTCAGAGGTTAGCAGACAATCATAGGACACACACTCATACCATAATGGCAATATAAAGACATCTAACACATATTTTTGGGATGTGTGAGGAAACATGCAGAGACTCAGGAAGAACAAGCACACCCCAGACTCACAAAGCCATGAGTGGGATTTGAACCCTGAAGGTATGAGGCTCCACTTTGCCTCAGCGGTGGCTTAATGGTTAGGGAAGCACACTTCTAATTGAAAGATTGCAGGTTTGCATCCCTGACCAGCAAGGCACCACTGTGGTACCCTGAGCAAGGTACTGCTCCCTGGGTGCAGAATTAGCTGTCCCCTGCTATGTTATTATGTCACATATGGGTTAAACACATTTTGCTGTGGTGTGTCAGCAATGATCACTAAAATAAATACTGATAAATGAATTTTTGTTTGGCCAAGCACCAAGAGTCTGATGTCCACACCACAGTCTGTGGCAGCCCTTGCTGTAGGCACTACAACCCAACACCCCTTGTATTTGGTCATGTGTTTTCCTCAAACCAAAGCCAAAACTTCTGGCTTTTGTATTTGCTTTCATCATTAGTCAAAACTGTCTCATGAGCCTCACTGCTACATTTCAGTTGTTATCAGTTGGCTTTTGGCAGCGAGTGAGATTCTACCCAAGCTAGATTTCCTCTTTTCCTATCTTATTCCGCAAAGCCGTGCATGTAAGGAGATTTGACTATTTTTTCGATATATGTTGCCTGTGATATAATTCAACCTTAAAGGTTTCAGTGGAAATGTAAAAATAGCCCCAACGTCAGAACAAACAGAATGAGTGACTCTCTTAGGCAGCAGCCTGCAGCGTGATCCGAGGCAGTGACACAGACTGTCTGCGCCAACCACAGAGTCTGCTTGACCTTTTTTGCAAGAGTGCTCTGTAATTCGAGAGCAGTGTGAACGGTGATCGCAGACAGCCAACTTGGGACCTGCTACTGACTCCACTCCACCTGCTGTAAATGGGGGTGTTTTTATTCTGACCTCCAGCTCACTGAGTCCCACACTGTAGTGATTAGTGATCCCTTTGCTGAAGGCCAAGGGTACTTGTAAGGTTCACTCCCCCCCCCCCCCCCCCCCCCCCCCTCCCCCCCCCCCCCCCCCCCCCCCCAGGGGTTACTAGCCTATAAGCTTTTGTATAGCAAATATTGTTTAAGACTATATTTAGTCACATCAAATATTAATGATACAATCAGGATAAAACAAGAAAGATCCCATGTCTGCTGATATTTACGGCAAACTATTTCAAATATTTAAAAAGCTTAATCAAGTCGAAGTTTATCATTTCAATTTCTTTGTGGGTTGTACTTTTTCTGTATTTCATATACAGTTAACAGACACAGTCATTAATTAGCTAGCAATAACCAATGATGAAAGTGGCTGGTTTTTCACATGCACCCAGTATCGGAGATACATCCCTCCAGTTTCTAATTATTTATCCCAGGCAGCATAGGGCACAAGGCTGGACTGGTTGCCAACCTATGGCAGGGCACATATACATGCACAATCACACACTATGGGTAATTTAAGGATGCCAGTAAACCAACCAGCATGGAATCCCAGAAGTATTAAAACCTGAATGACATGGGGAGAACATGGAAACCCTACACAGAGCAGAAGCTGGATTTGAACCTCCAACCCAGGAGGTGTAAGCCATCACACTACCCCCAACATCAGGGGTATGTTTGAAAAATGGTGCATCATTATTTGGACACTCATACAAAACAAAGCAATATTCAGAGATTGCACATTCATACCCAGTTCTAAGAATGCTCATTTTAGTATGGGAAGGGATAACCCAGATCTCTACCTGCTAACAATTAAATTTATTAAATTTCTACAGGAGAAAAAATCTGTATGTCGTGCCCCAACATCCAAGTGGGCCCAACTTCTCCAAGTCCCTCCTGCTGTGCAGTAATGTGACCAAAGTGCTTTCAGAAAAAACTTCTCCCTAAATGTCTCTCAAACTGGCTGCTTCCTGTTTCACTGTCAAGAGCCACTTCCCCACCAGCCCAGGAGACTTAGATGTGGAATGCAAGAGCTCTTTAACACTCTTGGCTTTGGCAGCCGGAGTCTGTCACATACTTTCCAAAATGCACTATCCATTTATGGAATTTTAGGACATACACTTGCCTCTCATGTCCTCCGCCTCCAAGGTTCTCCCCAAAAGCAAACATCCTTAAGTAAAGGAGCGAGTCATCTGTATTTTATATTTTAAGAAAAAAACAACTACTAGACATTAGGAGACATTGATTTCTCAATTAATGTCAAAGTACAATATAAGAGGATTTTTGCATATCCACCAAAGTATTCCTGTTTACAAGATCCTTATTAATATGAGTTTATGTTTCAATTCAATTTATACATACTGTATATACACACACAAACACTCAATGGTCAGTTTATTAATTAAAGCAGCTCACATTGTTTTTTTTTTTTGACCAATATTTTAAATTAATTTATTTATGATATCCATCCGTCAATCATCCAGCTCCATCTCCAGTACAGAGTCACATAGATCTGGGCAGTAAAAACTTAAAAATCACTCAAAGGGTGTCAGCAGAAGGTATAACCGCAAGTTCAAACAGAACCTAAATAATACAACAGTTTAATAAGTACAAATTTGATCTAATAACTAGGGTTGTGTTTCACAGCTAAAGTATAAGTTTAAATGCTATTAGTCTTCACAGCTTGTATTTATTTTGCTGGGACACTGCAAATCAGTTTAGCTGATACAACTGAGGGCCAGGGCATGAAGCATTTTAGCAGTAAGCCGGTAATTATGTTTTCATTTAATATGCACAATGAAAAAGATTAATGTCAATGAGATCAGGAGGGGCACACAACTGTTGACCTCAAATGGGAGTATAGTCAGGCAGTAGAAGGAGTATTTTGAGGACCTTCAGAATCCTACCAATATGCCTTCCTTGGAAGAAGCAGAGCTGGAAGACTCAGACAAGGACTTACCCATTACAGGGACTGTGGTCAATGCAAAAGAGCTGCGTGTAAAGTAATAACTCTCAGCACTACCCATAGTACAGATAAAAACTCCCCAGATAAGAACACCCCATAGTTCCAGCGCTGGGGATTTGAACCCCACCCCCATATGCTGTATGTGTGTGGATTACATATGTATTACTTTGTGGAGACCAAATGTCCCCACCCTGTGATACAAATCTGTTCTTTTGACGTTGTGGGGATCATTTTCCCGGTCCCCCTATGGGAAAACTCCTTTTAAATAAAACTATTATTTTATAAAAATCCATGATTGCAATGAAAAAACTAAAAATGCAAAAACTTTTGTATTTTGTTATTTATGGTTATTGTTAGGGCTGGGTAGGGGTTAAGGCTGTCATAGTTAGCATTAGCATTTTTTCCATAGAAATGAATGAGCAGGATAGGTGTAGCAGTGTGTGTGTGTGTGTGTGCGTGTGTGATTTGTATTTTCTCCCCATGTCGTGTGGGATTTTCCACTTCCAAAAACATGCTGCTAGGTGATTTAGCACCTCTAACTTGCTCACAGTGTGACTCTGTGCCTTGAAATGAAGTACCCCCCCCCTCTGCTGTGTCCCCCTGTAGCCCCTGGTAACCCTGACCAGGATCAGCAGTTGGAGGATGGATGATTAAGGACTTGGACCACCAATCCCCACACTGGCAGCTGAAGTCCCAGGAGGCTCCCTGCTGGAGTGAGGCAAAGTTCCTCAGCTTGAATTCCAGCAGTGAGATGATAAGCTGCATAACTTAAGCTCCCTTTGGGTAAGGTTTCAGCCCTGCCACCAGTGGAATAATTCCCCGAGGGTGTGCATGTGTGTCCTAGGGTGCCTTCCTGCTTTGTTCACTATAAATATGCTATTGCTTTGGACCATAACTGCATTTCTGCTGAAACCATCAGCATTAGGAAAGATGCAGCAGCTATGTGATAATTATACTTTATTTGCCATTTGTATGAATAGTTTTCTCATCTTGCACTCATGAAAATACCATGTCAGCTTCACCAATGAGAGCTGAAAATGCCAAATTAGTACAAGGCCATGGGTGGAGGAAAGCCCACATAGTCTTGACAATCCACAAGGGTTTTTGTGAGTGTCTTCCCTCCATATCTTCTCCCTCCGTTTCTTGGTCAACGTGCCACATCTATCGATTAGTCAGCTGATTTTTTGCATGCCAGTGGGCTAACAGATTAAGAAGGGGGTTTCATTTTATTCCTGTCATCTTCCCTTACCTCTGTCCACACCAACCACTGGTACTACATAGCCTTATCAGAACTGCACTATTTGCTGTGTGATAACTGTCTTTATGGCTAGGGTAATGGTTTGATACTTTGTTGGGGGGGGGGGTTGTACCAGCCAGTGATTGTTGGCATTATAGATCATCAGAACAGCTGAAGGAGGACAAGGAGGGTGGATGCTGCCCTTGGAATTATAAAGTATGGGTGTCTTTGTTTGGGTGCAGAATTACATAGGGATTAACTTCCATTGTGAAAGGGAATTCATTTACCAAAAATACAATGAATGGTCCAAAGTGCCAGCAAATCACAACTCACAAAATATTGCTATTCAATTCTTATTTCTGTTTTGTGACCAGTGACAACTATCCAGTTTTAGCCTCAAGTAGAACACAGCTGTTTGCTGTCACCCTTCTTGTTTCTGCTGCCAACAGACAGGGTCATGAAGATGTCCACTGCACAGAAGAGAAACAGGATCCAGTGGACACTGTAGACACAGCTGGATGACATAGACTTTGCAGATGATCGGGCTCTTCTCTCTAACAGACATCCTGATTTTGCTAAGTTCCATGTGTCCCTGGGTCAACAAGGGAGGGGCTTGCATTTCACTTTTTTATCTAATCAGTCTTCATCACATGATATCACAACATTGTTCCATTTTTTTCCCTCATTTTCAAACTCAAGGCTTCCAGCCATCAAGCCAGCAATAGTGTGTGGCTTAGCCGACCAGAAGGTTGTTGGTTCCAGCCTTGTTATTATTTTTAACATCATCATGAAATAAAGATGCACCCTTACATTGCACTGTGCAGATTTGCAAGTAAGCAGATTCCTATGCCACTGAGGGACCCTGGGACACAAAATCAAGACATGTTCACTCTCATACCCAACAATAGCTGCAGGAAAACTCCAGCATCGTCATGGAAAACTCAGCTCGCATGGGACATGGGACTTGACATCCACAGACGAAAGTGGAAGCCAACACATTCCCTACTTTGCTGACATCATTGACAAGCAGGGCAGAACAGACATCAATGTTAGTGTTATGATCAGCAAGGCAAGGGGAGTTCTCCTTCAACTAAAGAAGATCTGGGGATCCAGGGACCTGTCCTCCACCACCAAGATCAGGGTTTTCAACACCAACATGAAGTCAGTCCTACTCTACAGAGCTGAGACATGGAGGACTACCATTACCACCACAAAGAAGATCTAGACTTATCAGCACCTGAGATGGAACCTCCGGATTCACTGGCCTCATACCTTCAGCAACCAAGGACTGTGGCAGCAAACAAAACAAGAGGCTGCAGAGGAAGAGATTCCCCACAACGTGGGAGGTCAGCAGGTCACCCCCTCCATAATCTGAGGCATCACAAGACAAGCCCTCGCATGGAATCCCCTGGAAAAGAGCCCAGCCAAGAAAAACCTGGCACCATGACCTGGAAGCAAATGCAAAAAAAATGGGCCACATCTGGGGACAACTGTAGAGACTGGGCCAGAACCAAAATGCCTGGAGAGCTCCTCTCAATGCCTATGGTGAAATAAGAAAAGAAACAGTGAGAATTAGAATTTAGTCTAGATGTGCACTACATTCAAAACTGCAGGATTAACGTTCAGCTTATAATATACAGTATACACTCACCTAAAGGATTATTAGGAACACCTGTTCAATTTCTCATTAATGCAATTATCTAATCAACCAA
>JAODJW010000040.1:37341007-37352611 GCA_026777045.1 Hyperopisus bebe | reverse complement strand
ACAACAGCCATCAACTCACACTGTGTCGAACGCCAGAGCGTAAAAATGTGTTTTTAACCGAGATTTGAATTCCATAAATGAAGGGGCCTGCCTAATATGGACTGGCAGGTCATTCAAAAGTTGTGGAGCTGCAACTGCAAATGCCCTATCACCTCTAAGTTTGAGATGCGATTTTGGTACCAATAAAAGCCTCTGGTCCACAGACCTGAGAGAACAAGACGGTGTGTAAGGGTGCAGGAGTTCAGACAGATACACTGGGGCAGAGCCATTCATGGACTTAAAAACAAATAAGAGAATTTTAAATTGGATTCTAAAATGAACTGGAAGCCAGTGAAGAGAAGCCAGTGTTGGAGTGATATGTTCTCGCTTCCTTATACCAGTTAAGAAACGAGCCGTGGCATTTTGCACGAGTTGTAGACGGTCCAAGGAGGCCTGGCTGATTCCGAGGAAAAGCGAATTACAGTAATAAAGGCGAGCAGTTATAAAAGCGTGGATCACTGTTTCCAGATTGCATTGCTACAGAAAAGGCTTAATTTTTGACAGCCGCCTCAGCTGGAAAAAACAGGGCTTTACAACAGCATTTACCTGGCTGTCCAATTTTAGCATAGGGTCCATTCTGACTCCTAGGTTTAGAATCATATCTTTCTCAAAAGGTGCCAAAGATGCAAGATCAATACAGGGAGGTTTGCTGGCACCATTGGGTCTAAACAACATGACTTCAGTTTTGCTCTCATTCAAATCCAAAAAAATTAAAGCCATCCATCTCTTGACATCACTAAGGCAATCAAGGAGAGGCTGAACAGAACCCATCCCATTGTGCTTTAGAGGAAGATAAACCTGACAGTCATCTGCATAGCAATGAAAGGAGATATTATGTTTCCAGAAAATAGCTCCAAGAGGCAGCAGGTATAGGGAGAATAAAAGAGGACCGAGAATGGAGCCTTGTGGTACCCCCCAAGGAAGTGCCGCAGAGGTGGAGGTAAAATCATCAATAGAAACACAAAAACTTCTGTCAGTAAGATAAGACCTAAACCATTGGAGAGCTGAACCTGAGATGCCTACCCATTGCTCCAACCTAGAAACAAGGATCTCATGGTCTATAGTGTCGAAAGCAGCTGTTAAATCCAAAAGCACAAGCAGTACAGAGTCCCCCGAGTCAGTTGCTAAAAAAATATCATTAAAAACTCTTAATAGAGCAGATTCTGTGCTGTGCTGGGTTTTAAACCCAGACTGGAAAACTTCCAGAATTGAATGTTTCTCCAGAAAAGGTTTTAGTTGGGTGTTAACAATCTTTTCTAGAAGTTTCGCTAAAAAAGGTAGCTTCGAAATGGGCCTAAAGTTTGCTAACACAGTAGGGTCTAGACTTGATTTTTTCAGCATTAGTTGGACAACAGCATGCCTAAAAGTCATAGGCACTACACCAGATGTTAGGCTACTATTAATATTACACAGAATAGAGTGGCCCAGAATAGGCCTGACACAGAGGACACACTATGTGCAAGATGTCAACCACCTTGGACTACTGGAAGAAACCCACACAACGCTGGAAACCAAGAATACTGTATACACAGAAAGCAAAAATGAGAATTGAACTTCAATCCCTGGAGGTGTACATATGAGACAACAATACTACCCACTGACCCATCCATGCATGACTCACAAACTACTGAATAAAATCTGGACAAAGCTAACTGTTCAAGGCTCCCTAGGTGGAACAAGAACATGGAAATCCTGCTGGAGAAGGTGACTATTGATCTATGCTGTATACTGAGAAATTCATAATAGTAATAATATCCTACAACCACTTATTTTTCTAAGGGCCCTGATGCCACATGTCATACACAAAATTTATATATGCAATTCCGGCATCCCATCCAGGGTGTCCCTGTGTTTCCTGGGACAGGCTCTCACCATATCCCTGCACTGGATAAGCTGTTATGGAAAACGAATGTATGCCAGGTGTCCAGGGGCTTTGAGCCATGGAAACCTTTGTCATGCCAATTAACCATGCTGAATTTTAATTTTGAGAGGTTAAAAAAATGACATTGACGCCAACAGGAGTACAGCCTGGAGAACAATTATGACCTTGACATTCTTGGTACCAAAGCTGGGCCCTATTTTCAGTCACATGTGCGATGTTCGACCCACAGTCATTCACGCATATATTGCATAAGGCGTTCCTGCTGATTGCTCTTCTCCTTTTTGTGTTTCGTTTCTAACATACTCGTTGCATAATGAACCTTGTACAACCTCCCAATCTCCCATGTCCAGTGTGATTACTTTTATATCTGCAATCATTTATTCATTCCTCATGGCAGCACTGGTGTGGAACCAGTCTGTCAGCCTGGTGGTATTCACATGATGGAGTTTAACACTGTAAAGCAAACCTTCCTGGTGCTGGAACTAAAAAATAAACAGGTGGATTAATTCATGTTTCATTCAGTGACTTTAAGGAAAGAATGATGTGTCTAGCCATTTTATATGTTGATTTTATTTATTTATTTATTTGTTTATTTGCAAAAAAAAAAAAATAGTTCAAATAGTGGAGCAGATTTGTGAGTTGTGCACAGGGTGTGGTTAGTGATCTGTGCTGGTGACTAGCTAAATAATCATGTTGCCATTGGGCCCTTGAGCAAAGGCCCCCAGGGCTGACCCTGCTCTCTGATCCTACATTTTTTTGTCTTTGGACAAAAGTGTTTGTTAAATATGTAAATGGAGGGCAAACTGGGTATTGTGTGCATATATGTGTGTGCACTTGTGTCACTGTATTCTCCATAAATCAACTGTCATTCATAAAAGATGACATCAAGGGCAGCACGTTGGCTCGCTTATACAGGGATTCTGGGCTTGATGTGGCTTCCTGTGTGTGGAAATTGCATGTGCTCTTCTTTTTGTGCAGGTTTCATCCAGCTACTCCAGTTTCTTTCCAGAGTCCATATCCATGTGGAGCAGATGAAATGACGCCTATAAGTTGCCCATTATGTGCTTCTAGTGATGGACTGGCATTATGCCCAGAGTTTTTCCATAAGCTCTGCTTCCTGGGATAGGCTCCAGGTTGACCCTGTACTCAATAAGTACTGAGAAGATGAATGGCATCATATGGCGGTGACTATTGCATATAAGTTTTAGCTGTAATACTTGTTTTTCTTGTCCAAGCAGAATGATTTGTGTTAAGTTTATTGCCCTAATCTTGGAGATCAGTTAACATTTTTTGACTGGTTTCTCAAGTTTCAGGATTGTTCTGTGGTTGACTGAACAATATACTATTACTCAGCATGCTTTGAATTGATTTCTTATCTCATAAAATGACAGCTGGACTGTCAGGTGTTCCATTAGCTACACTGTCCAAATCTACACCCTAACCAGGAATTTAATTATTTTATCACGCAAGTAGCAGTAAATATAAACTCCCTATTCTATTTACATCTCGGGTTGCATCACCTGCATGCATTTTTTAGATCAGTTATATCCCAAGTGAATTTGGGCTTATATGTAACTTATGTCCTAATTAATGCTTCGTTAAGTATTTAGGTTTCATTTTCTGAGGAGCAGTTTGTAGGAGAGTTACCGGATCTGGACATTCACAGGGCATTATGCCACCATGACCACACCTGTGAGATCAGAATACTGTACATGTACTTTAAGTATCCTCCTCATACTAAAACATAAGATGTACTGTTTTTTCTACAGATGAATAGTAAAAATATAGCAGATATTCTGTATAGTGTTACTTTTGAATGAAAAAGAGTAATATTATACCATTACATAGTTTTGCAGTTTTAATAAAACGTTTCCTTAAATTGCATACAAGCATTTTAAGCGCTGCAGAATTAATGTTATGGTTGCTCAAAAAGCTTGTCGGAAGTGGGATTCGAACCCACACCTCCATTCGAAGACCAGAACCCCCACAGTGGGAAGGAAAGAAACCTCGAGTCTGGCGCCTTAGATCCCTCGGCCATTCTGACTAATAAGAAGAAGTATTTTGTACGTGTTTCTCCAGTTTTTTATATATCTAAATGACTACCGGTACAAGGTGGTTTTCTATTTTACATGAAAATTACATGCATTTTGGGTCGTTTTGTAAATCAAAATAAAACGACTTTCTAAAACAGAACGACTGCCTTCCAATAAATGAATAATCGTATAGGTCTCTTTTATCTGCAAGCTTAGCTCACATGTTCATATTGTTTCCCCCTATAATTTCCGATCTAAGAAACCGTAGTCCATAAAGTCAAGTAACATGTAGGCAATAAATTTTAATTATTATAACCGGAGCCAAACTGGGCACAATGCGCTTGACCAGACAGTTTACGATGGAGAGTTTGTATTTTATGCACAGTTAATTGTATGTGCAACATGAAATCTGTAAATAATGGCGCCAGATCTCTGTTATTGTGCTCTTTGTGTCATCGAATGGCTTTGTCTACTTCCCATGCGGTTCCCAGTGGGTTACACTGGGACTAACATACAGCACATACAACAGGCTATCTATAAAACATTAATTGTATCACCCATCACAATGGATATGCAAAAGTCCTGTCAACGTCTTTGGTGTTTTTATTACCAAGACTAAAATTTTTATTGCTAGATTATTAATGAATATGTATCTTTAAAAATGCATTGTGGTTTAATGCTCATGCTCCGATTTGTGTTTTATAACTTAATGGAAAGCCCACTCGTTTAACGCGACAGTTCCTGCGAAGTATAAGTAATGGATGCTTCCCTTATGTATTTTCCATTCTGTGGACGATAAGTGGCGCTGCAGTAACAGTAAAGATATACCGAGCGGTTTGGCTACAATCCCGTTCCAGGTGTTGCTGTTTGATCCCTTCCGGTCTCCGTACTGGAATGCTAACTGCATGACGTCATGCATTCTACCGACGAGAGACTTTATAGCTGACGCTTTAAAAATTGTAACTTTTTCAGCTGCAAACTGCATTTTTCTCTACGTTGCGACTGAATAAGGAATACATTATGGCGCGTCGCGAATACTCAAATCAATACAAAAAGTAATTTGGAAAAAAGACTGGACCATCATGTGAAGAAGAGAAATATTGTGGCCAGCAATTAGATGGAGGAACTGGAAGGTGAGTGACGAAGCACCCTGTAGTATTAAACAGCGGTTTTAAATCTAGAGTTAAATCTTTTTGCGAAGACATAGATTTCAGTCTGTAAGCTGCCATTGATTTCGCGAACTGAGAGCGAAACGTGTAGGTTGTTAATGATCCAGTGTAAAATGCTTACTAGTCGTGTTTGTCATACAGTCGGGAAGTCGAGACACGGCAGTGCCCCCCGCATTTTGCATTATCTTGAAGATATTAGCCAAATGTGATTTACTATTGTCGCGATTATATTTTGCATTTCTTATGTGTTATGAGGTGTTTATTCTTGGCTGCACTTAAATGTTGATTCCAGTGGTGAAGATGCTGGCAAATGTATTTATACTGATGCGACAGAAAGGAGCAAATCTGAAACTGATATGGAAGCTACGATAAGAACATTAATGTTTTGTATGTGTGTAGTTTTTCCTTCTTGAGTTGGATTTGGTGTTTTACACACTTGCATTTTTACTCGCCTCAAGCGTTGCGTAATATTTCAAAACTTTTTCCTTGTAAGTTTCATCAAGATGGATTGTTTTTAATTAATAGCATGATTTATGTGTTGCTCATCCGTAATAATCGTATTTGTATTGAATTTACTGTCTTATACCTATATGTGCAGGTCGGGGGATTTATGAGGTCTTTTTAATGTGATAAAAATGTAACTTTTCCCTTTCGGCCGTCACAGGTAAAGAGGAATTCCACTGTGTTGGATGTGGAGGAAAGATTCAGGATAGCTTCTACTTGAAGGTTTTAAAGGAAACATGGCACAATGGCTGTTTCCAGTAAGTATGGGGTTTTTTGCTTTTTCCAAATTAGTACTGTGGCTTATAATGCGCCAGTAACCTGCCCTCCAGTGCACAGTGATATTGATTATTGTCCTATAGTACCAGAAAATTGATGCAGGCTGATATTATTTATATAATTATTTAGAAAACCAGCCACTTACTTTATGTTATATGTTACATTTTAAGTTCCCATTGAAAGTGTCACAGTAACCAAAGATTTAACGTTTAAACCAGAGAACGTAACCTTTTAAGTATAAGCCTCAATTGCAGTTTCGTGGATGCGCATGGTTTGTATTGTGTCTCTGCTAGGGGAAATGTTTTGGAAACAATGGTGTTTTCTTTGTGTGTTTGTGTGTGCCTCGCCAGGTATTGCACTTGTAGGCATGTATTATGGCTGGTATGCTAGCACACATTCCTGAAGGACTCTAGGACATTTCTGACAGTGAAAATCCTGTTTTTCCTTTTCATGGGGTTAGTGTTTGGGGTGTGCTTTGTAGACCAGATTTATTTCTAAGGGAACCTCAGGTGAATGCATGGGTGGTGTACAAAAACAGGAGTACAATTTTACCAGGGACACGTGCTGGTGATGAGTGTTGCAGGAACTGTGTTTCAAACAAATAGTGAGATGCTACATTAAGACCAGTGTACATAAGACAGGATCATGCAATGTAAATATGCTGTATGGCATAATAAACGCTGCATTGTTTACCATGGTATAAAGTACTGCAAAATGTATAACGATGACAGCAGGGGAATTGGGGCTGACCAGGAAAAGGGGATTTGGCCTGTAAGAGATGCTAGTCTGCTTGGATGCTGTGATTACAGACATGCTGATTACAGACCACTGTGTCTGTTGCTGTCGGAACAGGAAGTCCTTTACCGAGATCCACATTTTTTTCATCCTGTCGTGTTCCGTGTTTTTATGTATTTTATTTTTCTTCTCTTGTATCTGCCTCCAAAGTTATTTCCTGTCACCCATTGTCTTCTGTTTAGCTAGGGCCACTGTTTTGTCTGTGGTGCTGTTCCTAACTTGCTTTCAATCCCACCTGCAGTATTGTCTCTCAGTCTTTACGCACTATTGCAAAGCGTGTGATAGGAGTGTTAATTTATCCAGAAGTGAATCCGAGTACAATTCCCACAGTTGCATAACATCCTGGTATTAAATCAAATCAGTGTTGCTGTCTGTTCACCTGAAAATGGGCTGGACTCTGCCCAACCCAGAGGCTTAATCATAGCTAAAATAACAGCTGTTTTCCAGGTGGTCACCACAGGGCTCTGAGGTAGTGCTGGTTTTTGGCCGGGTTCTGTCCTGAGGCAATGGGCTACACTGGTGCAGGAGACATGCTAGTGTCTTATGAAGTCCCGCCATTTCAATTTTTTTTTAACAGCGGCGGAAACATCGTTTCAATGCAGAATCCTTTTTCTATTTGCATTGAATAATTGAATCTCTCAGACTCTAAAAAAGAATGGTTCATCTCCCCTGAACGCAGTGTGGGTAATTGAATTTTCTTCTCAGACTGGGTTTGTTTTAAGTGCAGGAAATGGTGGCACGCAGACAGTCCAGAATTACCCAGCAAACTGAGGCTCTCTCCCCTGTTGATAGTAGCCTTTCTGCAGCTACATTCATTCCCCAGAGTCTTTCTCTCGCACAGCTGCTTATTTTATAAACATTTGTGACTCTGTAGAAAACGTATGTCCTGTTGTACTACCATACTGACTCTCTGCCAAACACAGCGCAATCTTTGGCAAGGATGCCCTAGATGAACTATTTTGTGTTTAATTCCCCCCCAACAAGAACAGACATGCTTATGGGGAAAGAAATTCCCAGCTCTCAAATATTGTTTGTTTATTTGGCTGTATTAATAGGAATTCCTCCCCAGACGTGTGAGGAAAGCATAGCCAAGCCAGGCTTTATTTATTTTCTTTCCTCCATTTTGTCCATTGTCAGCCCCCCCACCCCTCACTCCCAGATTGATGTTGCTGAACGTGTAGGTCACTACTGCACACCGAAGTGCTTTGCAGTGTGTTGCACATTCCCAGACGTCGAATCAGGCCCATGAGTCTGGGAGTGAAGGCTGAGTAGGTGTGTGTGTGTGTGTGTGTGTGTGTGTGTTTGAGAAAATTGCACTTGGCTATGAGTACATGGCTGGCAGAACCTTAAAGTGCCTTAGATAGGCAGTGATAGTGCTGATGTTGTGGCTAAACTATCCTTTATTTTCTGAGTGTCATTGAGTTCATAGATGAGTTTGTGTGGCGCCTCGTAAGATGACAGCACCTTCTAAGATATCGGACCTTTCTGTGGTTCACTTAGGTTTGCTGAACGTTGTGGTCATTGCTCCTTACTGGCCTGGCTGTTCATTTTGAACCGCTTCCAGCTGTCTGATATGGAAAGATCACAGCCAGGGAAATTCCTCCCTCAACAAGCTGGAATAACTAGTAGGAGAAGATTTGCTGCTGTTTTATTTCCTACCTGCCCCTCGCCTTTTTTATTTTGATAAGGTCATGAGCTCAGTGGGTTGATAGCTCATGTTTGAGCAATTTTTATTTTTCATAGTTATTTTATGTAGTTTGCTTTACTGCTTTACCCGGTGAAAGGAAACAGAGTAAACTTGGTGGTGTCAGTGTTCAGTGGCTAAATGGAAAGACTGCGAAAAATAGATCTCTTCATACGTCTTTCCTCATGCTTGCTGTCGTAAGTCAAACATCGCTTAGTTTGCATTTGTGTGTAATAGAGCAAACGCAGATGGTTCTGAGGATTTGACCTGGTGTTGGGCTACTTTGTCTGGTGTCACTTTTATTTTCCTAGTGTACAAGTTAAAGAAAATCCTCTTTCAATGATTTTGGGAAGTAACATTTCTTTCCAATGAAAGGACTGGCATCGGTTCTTTACATTAAATGCATGTTCCTTTGGTTGATCACGTGTTAGTATGATGATGTCCTGATGGGTTTCTTGGTTACCATTTCTCTCTACCGTGAGTGGCATTGATACAGGACGTTTTGTCGAGTCCAGCTGGCCCCGCCGCTTAGGCTCTGACTGCCCAAACTGGCATTGTCTCACCAATGAATCTGATTCTCGTTCATCCAGCAAAGGCACATTAGTCTTTGAGAGTGCAGGGTAGTGTATATGAGAATTTGGCATTACGAGAAACAAGAGTGTCATCTTCACAGGAGGCATGTTTTTAGAACATTTGGGCAAATATGTCCCGGTCAAGAGAACAGAAGTGAGATATTTATGTAAAAAAAAAAATGATTGATCAAAAACCAACTAATATAATCGGGTCCAAAGAAAGTTCAGTCAAAATGAAGGGCACAACTGTTGGACAGGTATATACAGAAATCTTGGGGTTTACATGCTCCTTTTCAGGGTGCCCCCAATCCCCAAGGACCTCTCTCCCCTGTGGGTCCTTTCTCCTCCAGGTGCCATCTCTCTGGAACCCCTCTACCCTCTGGGGTCCCCTCTCTCCACAAGGTGTCTCTACTCTGAGTCCTCCAAGGTGGACTTCTGCTGTTGGATGTTTGCCCGTGGTTTTTTTTAAGAGCATTTTTACGTAGCGGATTAAGCTGCCTCACATATCCAGTGGAGTGTTTGAGTATCTCCAAATTGTACCCAAATTTAGCGGCATGGTGGTGCAGTGGTTTGCACTGTTGCCTCACACCTCTGGGACCTGGGTTCGAGTCTCTGCCTGGGTCACGTGTGTGGAGTATGCATGTTCTCCCCGTGTCGTCGTGGGGTTTCCTCCGGGTACTCCGGTTTCCCCCCACAGTCCAAAGACATGCTGAGGCTGATTGGAGTTCCAAAATTGCCCATAGGTGTGCATGTGTGAGTGACTGGTGTGTGACTGTGCCCTGTGATGGGCTGCCCCCCCCGTCCAGGGTTGCTCCCTACCTCGTGCCCGTTGCTTCTGGGATAGGCTCCGGACCCCCGCAACCCAGTAGGATAAGCGGGTTGAAAAATGGATGGATGGACCTTAAACTACTTCACTAAAAGTATGACTGTATTAAAATGAGTAAGTGAATTTGCATAAAACTAAACAAAACAGATTTTTCAAGATTTTCTCACTTTTCTCTCTGTTTGTACATGGTATTGGGTCCTCTTTTTCCTCATCCCTTTTTTGGGCCTTTTCTTTTTGGGGGGGGTGGGGGGGGCTTTTTTTACAGCCTTTTTCCACGCTTGTTTTGTCTTGTTGTACATCTGGCACTCCCAGACTCACCGACACGGCAGGGCGCCCAGCGCCTGGGCAGTCGGCCAACTCCCCGGACCACAGCACGCTCTCGTTTTTATCCAGACGGACTTTCAGGACCACTGAGGCCTTTTCTCCGAGTCCCGCTGCAGCAGAGGTTGAGCGGCTTCCTGCTTTCAGGACCCGCGTAGCCACGGCGGTTCTGTTTGTGCAGGACGAGACGTGCCAGACTTCTACCAGAGGTTTGCGTTCCTGCTCCTGCTGTTGTAAAAGAACTAAACCTGTAAGGAGTTTTAAGGCAAGACTGGTTGGCAACGAGGGAATATCTGTCAAGAGTTTTGGCTAACAGATGTAGGAGGCACCCCTGAGAGGAACCAGTGCTCGTACCACCGGCCAACAAAGAATGAATATCATAAGACCCTCCAATGTGACCTGGACCCTGTGGTGAAGCCTGGTGGGTTGTAGGTACCAGTTTCACACAGGTGATCCTTTCCCTTTCGGCATCTGGAGCATCCTCAGCAAAGAACATTCCGTCTTCATTGGAAAACACCCGCCCCATTTGCCAGACTTGCCAGTTTTGCCCAGTTGGAATGGACTGAATGAGCCTGTGGTTTTTAAAAAGAAAAAATCTATGATGCTTGTATTTGGTATTTTATTATGAATATTTGATCGCATAGAAGTAACAGCTGCACCCCAATCTGTCGTTACTGCTCTTTAAAAACATAATATTTAAAAAATGGTTTTAATGGAAAGTTAATTCTTGCCAGGTTGCAAATGTCTTCCAGATGAGCCTTTTTTGCCAGATTTTGTCTTTTTAATATGATAAAGTGTCTTTTGGATGGTGTGGTGGCTTATAGGAAACTATTTCTAAAAGTGACGTGAGAAATGTGTCTCTGAAGCTTGCAATTGGTGAGATCACAAGGCATTGCTAGTCACCTGTTGGTTTGACCCACCTCCCATTGGTTGCTTTGTCAGCTGTTCCCATTGGGTCGGATCAGACAGTGATTGATTGGGGCTCACTAATCCTGCCCTCTTTAGGACTGATTTTCTCACTTTAACTTCCAGTTGGATTTTGCATCCTATTGTAGACCTTTGTCCTTCCATGGTGATATTCCTTATTCCCTATCCATGTTTTTTGTGCTTCCCTGTGATCTTGTGCCCAGGTGCTGCCATGACCTCTGGTATAAAAGCTTTTGTCTGTTATCCTTTCTTGAAGCCCAAGCTTAAGTTCCACTGTCACTGACACTGTCACTCTTGAGGATTAGCCCTCCCCGTAGGTGCAGGGCTGTGGTGTCAGTGCAAATTGAAATTTAACTGTCTTTTTCTTTAGAAGTCTTCTTTTAAAATGCCTGTCTTGGGGGCCTCAACCTTCAGGTAAACATATTCCATAAATAGCTCATACAGAAGTTTTGTGTTCCAACTTCTTCTTGGTCTGCGTGGCGAGTTGTGACATGTTCCAGAAACACGGGCCTTATACCCGGTGACAGGAGGAGGAGGCCGCAAACAAAGGTGATCTTTCAGCCCAAGCTGGCGTCT
>JAODJW010000040.1:37315931-37330957 GCA_026777045.1 Hyperopisus bebe | reverse complement strand
GGATGGATGGATGGATGGATGGATGGATGGATAAAGGAATCTTATAGCTGACTGAGTCTTCAAGGAACAGATGTGTTGGGTTTTTAGTTTTATGAATTTTGATGTGCATCATAAGGGGTCAGAACACCAATTTTTGTTGATGAAACATTTTTTTTTTCTTGTGAGATTTTGGAACTGCCACTCCAGTCTGAGTTTTACCAGTTGGACACCAAAAGAGAAGATGAGACAGCAATTATTTCCTTTCTCATCACATCTGAGACGGATATGGGTTTCCTTGGAACATCCTGCCACTGTTTATTTTTTACCCGTCTCCACCTTGGAGGCTGCATATGCAGAACATTTGTTTTAATCTGCTGGGGAATAGATGAGACTTGCTGACTATAGATGTATGAGAGATTTCTGTCTGTTATAAATCTTTTCTGGTTTTAACAATGGCTGTCTCAACGTAGACTAAAGCCTGATGGAAATTAAGGATGCACATTCACAGTAGTTTTACACAGTATATTTAAATTTATTAAAAATTACCGTGTGTGTGTTTGTTTAATCGGAAGCCTTATGAATGGTGATCAGTTAGGCACAGAGTAGCTGAAAGTTGGATACCAATGTCAAAAATGCCATGGAAATATCCTAATTTCACTTGTCCCCCTGTTACTAGGACAACACAGTGGTGGTGGCCGACTTTGGGCTTTCCCGCTTGGTTGTGGAGGAGAAGGTCCGACACCCCCCTCCAGAGAAGCCCAACACCAAGAAAAGAATGTTTCGGAGGATTGACCGCAAGAAGCGCTACACCGTGGTGGGGAACCCATACTGGATGGCTCCAGAAATGCTGAACGGTGAGACGAACACCTTCTCCTCATCTCTCCAGCTTCATAGATCCTTGGGCTGGGAAGATGTATCAAAGCTTGCGATATCAAACAATACTCTATGGTCCCTTCAAAAGGCCTTTGTGTCTCAGGCAAACGCTACGACAAGAAGGTGGACATATTTCTATGAAATGAGCTTTTGATTCTCACATTAGTATGTTGAATAATTAACAGTTAACCTTCATTATCTTGTCATCTTAATGTAGTTCCATCATTGCACGAAATACTATAGGAAGGATATTCACTCTCCTAGAAAGTAAATGACAAATTAAGCCTAGTTACATCAAAGCCACTGCATGAGAATAATGACCCTTGACACGGAGCCCTTTGTGTCTCAGGCAAACGCTACGACGAGAAGGTGGACATATTTTCATTTGGGATTGTCCTCTGTGAGGTGAGAACCCCTCTTAGCACCTGTCCAAAACCCAGATATCTCTCTCCTCCGTTACCCTGTGTTGAACACCACCCAGCCCCCACCCCCCAAATAGCTGCTGCGAAGGGTGAAAGCACCTGCGGTAAATTGTGAAGCCTGTGTGATGGTGATAACCTTATCCTACCCCTGGTCATACTGTGGAAGGAAACTGAAAAGAATAGGCCAGTAACCAAGAATGGAGCTCTTGGTATTGTGAGGGTTTTATCAGTATGGTGGCCATTTTCTATTCTCTCTCTCTCTCTCGAACTGTTAACACATGCTATTCTGTCATAAATTCTGGTTATAGTCTTGAAAAACGCCCATTTATGATTCTGGTATGTAAATAAGGTGTCAGGGTAGTAACTGTCCTGTTCTTGTCTGCCCTTCTCGCATGTAGAAGTATTCCAGTCAAACTAACAAAAAATACTTTTCCCCAGATTATTGGGCAGGTTTACGCAGACCCAGAATGCCTACCTAGAACCTTGGACTTTGGATTGAACGTGGCCAAGTTCCAGGAGAAGTTCCTTCCTGATGAGAGCCCACCTGCTTTCTTCCCATTGGCTGTGACTTGCTGTGACCTCATCCCCGAGAACCGGTGGGTGGGACCTGCCAGTGGTACTGGTTTGCATGTCTGTGTTCTTGGTGTTTACCTAAGATAACATATTAAAATTGATTTATCTTGTTTATTCAGAATATAATTAAAAGACAGGAATTTACTTCTAATTAACATCAATTAACATATTAATGACCCATAAACACCAGGCTCAGCCTAAGCTCTGACCTTTTTCCCTTCCAGACCACCATTTGAGAAGCTGGAGGATTGCTTTGAGGCCTTGGCCCTCAACCAGGAGATGGGGATCCCTCTGCCCGCTGAGCTGGAGGAGCTGCACCAGAGTCTGCCACACCTCCATGAGCCCCACGGAGCAGGGCTGAGGGATACAGAAGGTGATAGCAAGACCTAGCCCACACCAGCCCCCTCCCTTCACACACACTAGAACCGCGTGTCTGTTTATGCACTAATGTCGTGGGGCACGATGGACTTTGATGTGTTTACATAGTGGGACTGGTCCTCCTGTTGTAAGGACAATGAAGCCTTCAGGAAACGGGCCAAAAAACAGGAGGAGAAAAGCATTTCAACAGGAATTACTTGCTCTTAGTAATGGGACTTGTTTTTATATATATATATATATATCTCATGCTGGAATCCAGATTTAATGCCTCAAGCAGTGTGCCACTATTTCAGTGAAAATGCCGCCGTCTTAATGTTTCTGACTTAATGGTTCTTAGTTTGACCCCAAGCTGGGGACCTTTTACTGTCTTTGTTTTGTATTAACTTCAAAGTGAATGTGATATATATATTTTTTTTGTTATCTAAGTGGGGTCGGCTACCTTGCTGGTATCCGCAATGGTCCAGGTTGCACTAATACTCTGGACCAAGACCAGTGTAGCTACTGGTGACACCTGGTAGTCCAGCCAGTGAGGGCACAGCCCCGTGGAAAACTAGACAGACTCATTTGTTGACAATTGGTGTTGCCATGGCAAGCGTGTAACCATCTTAAACGAACGCACTGACGTGATTGTTATAGAATAGGGACCCATTAGCAAAAAGTTCTTTGGACTTTAGGCGTCACAGGTTTAAATAATAAATATTTAATTGTGTCTTTGTAGGAATGTTCAATATTAAGGCTCACATAACTACCCACCCGCCTTAAAATTTCAGAAAAGTCACTTTTTCTCACACCATTGTCAACTGGAGCAGTGTAACTGTTTGGAGAATTTGCACACGTGGCCCAGGTTTAATTCATCTGGGGTTATTTTCCACACTACCTGATCTCCTGTGCCATAGAAAATCACTGTCTTATTGTTTTTTTTTTTGTTTTGTTTTTTAACGGACTTCAGTAAATCCAAGTGGTTCTGAGTTGAATAAAACTGGATTGATTTTTTGATAAAGCAAATTGTGTAAAATATACAGAATTTTTTTATGTATAGGGGCTTCAAGTGGAAACTGGGTGTATTAATTTCTGGAGTAATCATTCAGATGGAATATCATGTACGAACACCTGTGAATAATTTTTGTTATAGTTGCTACCCTTGTTTCTGCGGTACAAATTGTAACCACTGTCCTCTGTATCACTATGGTGTTCTGTCACCAAATAGGATGCTTAATTAAAAAAAAGAACAAACCATAACATTAAAGTTGTGAACATGTTTGACAATCCCTTAATGCATGTTTTGTATTGAAATCATTTGTTCCTTGGTGTTTCAAAATGGAAATAAAAAATAAAAATAAACGTTTGTAGTGAATTTGAACTTGAATATGAAGTTGAGTGAGTCGTACTGAATACAGTACAAAATCATTATAATTTAAATTGATCCCAATTAATTCAAGTCCGGAAGCTTCATCTGCAGTTTAATGAACAAACTATGCTAGAGATCCACTATGCAGAAACGGTAGAAATGGACTCCGGCAACCGTGGTTGTAGTGTTGCTCACGTATTTAGCAACACATCTCCACAGTAAGTACTGCTGTTCTGTCATTGAAAAAAATACTTATACCCTTTTAATTAGATGGTGTTACCTGATTATTTAGTACCATGTGTGTTTAGGGAGGAAGGGGGTTTGGGGCTGATTTGGTCCCTAACAATGTTGAAAACAAACGTTATCCTTTGATTTGTCTTCATGATACAGGTATTTTTAGCGATTCTATTTGCAGTCTATGGATATTTGGTGTTTTGCCACTAGGTGTCGCTCTTTTCGAATTTTTCGTGTTCTCGTTTTAGTTACAACAGTTCAGGGTGAACAAGGTATCATGTAAATATTTACTATTTAATAAACTGACTGAAATGTATACTTGTTTGTATTTGCTGTATATCAGGCCTAACTTGTAATGATAAATGACCTCTTTAAAACAAAAAGTGAAATAACCTTCCTAAAGTTTCTGTATTTCTATATTAGGCATAAATAATTGTATGCTTGCCTCCTGGTATCCACAAGTGTTACTACTTTAGAACTTGGGCCAGTACTTGTAGAAGCACAAGTAGCTCCCTAGGCAAGCTTCACCGCCAGTGCTCCCCCTCTCCACCCTCAAGTCTGAGACAGTAAAATCTGCTTGTGCTGTGGGTGTCGTTGGGTCCAATCACTCGGCTATAGCCCTGAGTATCTTATGCCTTCAAAAAAGGCAAGCACTGGATAAACCTGACTTGAATGAAGAAACAGTGCCCCCGATCTTTTCAACAGCTTGTAATGTGGTTGGCACCCCCTCAGAAGATCGCGTCCTAGGCAGATGCCCATTTCGCCTAATGGGATGTCCTGCATCGACTGCTGCTACTTAATTTTTTTTATACTGGCACCTCCGATATCTGTGAATATGCTCAGAAAATAAACAGAGAGGCCTTTTAAAAGCTCTTATATTAAGGGTTTCCAGTGGAGAGGAGATACTCTATTTTTTTCTGTCAGTCACACTGGTCATAACTCATATGGCAAGGTTGGTGCAATGATCCGAAAGAAAAGCAATAATGTGTCAGCATTTTTCAGCACGCTGTCGTCATTCGCAGTGTTAGTGATAGCAGCAGGGGGGAGGCAGGACAGCCATTAAGGGCATGGACTCAAAACCAAAAGATTTATGGCCGTAGCTCCAAAATGGTGTTGACCTGAATCCATCCGGGAAACACCCCCATCCGTAACTGAATGAAAGTGAGGCTTGGAAAGCTTCAGATTCACAGTTAGACAAACAGATGTGAGAAGGGCTACGCTGTTGGATCTCCTTTTAATGGCAAAAGAAATGTATAACCTTGAAACAGCCCACAGCAACTCACTGTATGGTGTACATTTATGGCCATTACATTTAACTTCGTTATAGAATGGACCGCAAACAACCTGGAAAAAAAGAACAAGATCATTTTACATATTGCATGTCAGCAGTGTACAAAGTCAGACACAGACAAATATGTATAAGAAAAATCTACAATGGCGATTGAATCCCTTTCAGTAATACCAGTTTGAAACAGATTTTCATGACATGAACATTATATGAACAGTCGAACAGAAATAAACCAAAAAACAAACTGTGGTTTAATGTAATGTTTTAGAAGAGACACAGGACAGCCATGGATTATGAGGGAAAAAATTCAAATCCACTCCTACAATGACCAAACCACTGTCATTTTCAGAGAGACAAGTCAGCTTGTGGTATAAGATGATTTCATTGAGACATTATTATTGCTCCTTAGAATCTGATATTCACCACAAGACTATGATCTATATGCCCCATAGAACATTAGGTGTAACAGTTTCATTAGTTACAGGCTGTGACCTGAGCTGTTATCTTCCTTACTACCTTAGACCAGTAGTACCACACTACACAGCTGTCTCAAGGATTCAGGCATTTATGAGCTGTTGCAGGATTTACGAGGGGGGGCAGGGGGGCTAAACCACCTTGGCAAGGCTTTGCAAAGGCAAAATTACCCAAGGTCACTGAACTAAAGGTGCAGTCGTGGCTATATTCACGTGTCAAGATGACTTATAACCAACCATGATGCTTCCATTGCATCTAAGGGGTGAAAAAATGACCTTTGTCCTTTGACTAAATCTCCAGGTCTGCTGATTCTGATATCGAAGCACAGCCTTCGATATTTCCCTGAAGAAATTCAACAAGCTGCAAACCATGGTTAAAATACACAACCTTAAAAAATGCAAAAGGAAATATTTATTGAAAAAAAAAAAAGAAAAATAGAGCTCGTTCTCCCTCAGACTTAACTAATCTTGCAGGATGACTACAGACAGTTTGGGGTACCTGTTACAAAAAGTGGGGCGCAATTCTTTTTTCCCTTCAGCAAAAGTGTCCAGCTCTCGAATAACATGGCGCCGACTGACTGTTGATGGTGTCTGACATTACCGCAAACAGCATACAGCTCTACTCCGTCTTTCTCACCCATCATGTTGTACTGCGTGCACCAGCTTTCATATGGCTAAGTACACCTTCTCAAATGAAAATACAATGAAAATCCAGAAGGAATTTTCCTTTAAACAGCCAAGACCTGTCTTTCTTTTCATTGAAATTTCTATCGCATTAAGGGTTTAGTTCACCATAAAGGTACAGCACAAAGATACTGACAGCCAGAACTGTCATCATTATCAAGCATCCTGACATGCACTTTTGAAATGATTACTTATTACTCATCTGCTCTTGAGTAAATCCCTGCTGGGGCCGTTCCGTTCCGTGCCCTGCCCCCTAATCACTTCAGTTCAGACACAGGCATTAGTATCAGGAAAACAAAGTTGACTGGAGTGTGTGTCTTTGACCATCTCGGTTCCATCACAGTCCTCTTCAGGGGTCTTCAAACAGAATTGGGACTGTGGGGGGAGGTTGTTGAAACTGCCTCCTTTTAACCCCCCCCCTCACGGTCCATTGTCACCAGTTCCAATCAGTTTTGGAGCTGTCACTCATGCCCCTGGGGTGCCTGCCTGGCCAATGAGAGGGGTCCCGCCCTCAGCTGCCCCACCTTCCTGACAGGGTGTCTGCTGGTCGCCACTGACAATAACAACTGCATTCTCCTCAGTCACTTCGCAGGCCGGGTTGGAGAACGCAGACAGGGGCAAGGTGATCCGCTGCATCTCCCTCTCGTAAGCACGCTGCTCGCGCTGCCGCTGCAGGTCACGACCCCTGTGGAAATGGGAAGTCAGAGGTCAGCCATGGACAAGCTACCAAAACATTTAATCTGATAAAGATTACTTGAATTGTTCAGTTAATTAGTCAGGTACTAGGAGATTGGTAAGTAGATTAAGTAGACCGCATCCGCACGAGTGAATATCTTCATGAACACAATTTCTAAATATGTCAAATACTGTCAGAAATCAGCCAAGCCCCCCATTTTGGTTGATCAATCAGAAGCTGCTCTGTAACACAAACTAGCACAAGAAGTGGATTTTCTGGGGCTAAAGTTAACGAAAGCTTGTATTAATGCATTTACACAGTCTCAGGTAATGGGAAGATACCATTTGCAGCCCTCATTCTAAGCAGTAAACAGTGTAAGTACCTTATCTAAGATCAGGATTGCATCACCGCTATTTAAATCTTTTTTCCCCCCCGCGAATCAGGGAACAGGCCAACTCTGGTTGTGGGAAATGTTTGGTAATACAAGCATCCGTGATCAAGCTGCGCCCTCGACTGGCTTCTGTAGACTGTTTTGGACCTGACTACGCCCACCCTCTGCCTCCCCCCACGTGACTATTAGAAAAAGATGTGGGTTTATGTTTCTGCGGTGACGATGGAACACGCGCCAGTTCCGGAAGCGCTCACCCGCCTGCACGTGACACCGTTATGAAACGTCTGAGCGACCCACCCACCCCATACGCCGTCCGGCTCCCCGACTCCCACCACAGCAGTGCTGCATCATCTTCTGCGCCATGGGCCAAAAGCCAGCCCATTGTACCGCATTAGAGTACTACGACAGAGCCAGCTCCCTGCCACGTCTCCACCGCCCCCTCCAGCACGGCTGAGACACGCAAGAGGCTCTGCAGTCCTGGCAGCTTCCCTTGGCCGTTTGGTAAACCCCAGAATACCATAACACCACACCTCTTTCAATATGGACAAATAATCATTATTATTTACAAGAAAGAACTGTCAGAATATCATTATATGCAAGATCCAGCCATTTCTGCTTCACCAGCACAGGGTTGTGGAAATTAAACACATGGTTACAGTAGCACCCATCACTCAACGCCTGTGGAATGCAATTTTTCTTCCAGGGTTCCTACATATTCCCTCTCACAGTCCAAATATGCGCTTAGGCTAACTGGTTTGTCCTAAATGCCTACAGCATGTACCCTAGTGTCCCATCCATGGTGTCCCCTGGCGTCCCTGGGGAAGCCTTCAGGCTCTCTATGACCCAGGTACTGAATACATGCTTGTAATAAGACGGAGTATTAAAGGACACAGCTTTAAGTGTTGTGCAATTCTATGGTGCCGGTTTCAGATTTTACCAAAAAAGCAACATGACTCACGCCAGCCACACAGCCCTGGGGGAGGTCATGTCCCCTCTCCCGGGCTTCAGCACTAATTTCCAAGAGAAAAAGAGCAACTCAGGACATACGGCCTTACATTCATGTCCTTTTGTTTGTCAGCTGAAGCTTTTAACTATATATGTAGCTGGGTATTTCACTGCTGTGATTTGGGTGATTTCAAAGGTACAGAAGAAGCACCCCCACCTCCAGGGAGACTGACCCGACTAAACTGAGATCGTAATTACATATAAGCAGCCAACCTGCCACTCCCAATGGTAGATTTAGCTTCAAGACACATGACTGCAGTTAGAACATACATGCATTACAAATAAACATGCTTGGCCCCTTAGAAACATCACATGAGCTTTGGCGATGCCACCATCAGGCCGGTGCATATACAGCCAATCATAAGTGATCTCAGAAAAAAAACTGTCAACAAGCTAATCAGCTTAACAGCAGAGCACAGAGCTCCAAGGACATCGGGAAGCCAAGCCAAAAGTATCAGTGTCGTTTGAGTGGCACTACAGACAACTACAGACACCGATCTTGTCTCCTCTAGGTTCTAAGTTTTCATTTGTTTTTAGAAACCTCAATGCAGGCTCTAAATCAGCCCCACTCATTTTCACACAGCTGGCTTCTGAAGGTTCTTGGTTCAATTCGACTTCCGATCATTAGGACTCATTCACTGGCTTGGAAGGTATATTGTACCATGACATTCTGAAAATCAACTGATCCAGAACGAATTCCCCCCAATTATCAAGGATGTTACACAGCCAAAAAATTATGACAGGATTATCACATCATAAATCTTTGAAACAACTTAAATTTCAGTTTTAATGATGATTATCTGCCTTCTGCCTAGAGGCATTTATGTTGAAGCTGTGACACAGTGTCGATTGACATTTTTGGGCAGTGCTAAAGTATTCAAATGTTTGTACTGACCTCTTGTATATGTAGCCAAATGTTATGCCCACTCCAAGCAGAATGATGACTGCCATCATGAGGATGCCGAGGACGTAACCTGCAGGACGAATACAGGAGGAAGTCAGTAACAGTCTAACAGTGCTGCCATTTACTGACCCAACCCAACTGCAACTATTAATATAACTAATGAGGAGTGAGATAAATTTGCAGGTAAGCGATGGGACTTACGGTGGGATTCCCACCCACTGTGGGTTTAAAAAGCTTGTTTCTGCCTTTCATAGTTTGTAAAAACTGTGTGAAAATAAGCTTTAAAAGCAGCATGTCCAGCCTGATCGTCTACAGCCACAGGGTCTCCAGCTTTTCAATCAATTAATGTAATTATTTGCATAGTAAGAGTCCTCACAATGCTGGCTGGGGTATCATTTTACCCTCTGCAGAGGCATGTCTGGTTCCCATAACTTTTATAACTTTTATAACTAAATGTCCATGACAGAATTTCATAGCTCTCGTTCTGCTGGGCCCCAGCATGAGCCGGTTTTTTGACTAACCAAGAGCTTAAATACTGAATGGATGTGATTTTTCTGGGAACTGTACCAGTGCTGTGCTCGTTCTCAGTAGAGAGGTTGTCAGAAACCAGAAAACCGTTTATGTTCTGAAAAGTTTCAAAGCAGCTGCTGTTTAAGTCAAATAAAAACTGGATCCATCCAGCATACGTCGTTAGGGTGTCGCTTCTAGGCATAAAGGAATAAAAGTCACCCAGTATGACTCATACTGACAGTAAGGAGCTCCACTGCCAGGAGGACCTACCTAAGGTTCCCAGGTCCTTCTTTTTAGTCCCAGTTTGGACTCGCTGCCTGATGCCGATGACGGGCTGCACAGCTGCATTGTCGTTCTGTGCAGGCTCAGACTGTGCTGGTTCAAAGACTTCTGGTGCCCCCGTGGATGATGCTGGGGGACTTCCCGGCTCTGCCGTGACATAGTCTGGGAGGGTTCATAAGTCAACAGTGCCTCTTACCCACTAAGGCCACACGAAAGCAGAGATGCAATTTACACTTACTCAAAGATCTTGGCTATGCTCCAAATGGGCTTTCGCTTTTGTTTAATTTCACCTAGCTTGTTTGCGTTAAAAAGATGCTATTGCACAAGTATAGCTTAAGTGCACACAAACTTGTAGGGTGAGACAGCCAAATACCTCAACACCTGCTTATCCCCATACTGAAACTGTCCATTCCAAAGCTGTTTACAAAGTCTGCCCTACAGCCAATTGGATACTGTTTCTGTGGAAAGCATGTCACTTCTGGCCAATCAGCTATCAGGGGTGTGACAATGGCAGTTGCAGCACTAGTTTTTCCTATTTGTATTTAAAACTCTGTGCTCTGAACGTGTGGTGAAATTCAAGGCTGGCTAGATAGCAATAAGTACACAGCAATAGAAAAAGTGACTACTTATGACTCATTGGGCAAATAACATCTCACAGATGCTAAACACTGCATTATATTAACAATGTAAGTCTAGGAACCAAACAAGTCTGCATGAAATATATCGTGTTTTTTGCACTGGTCTGAGAACACAGAATTTCTACATACAACAGAAGTTGAATTTCAAATAATTCCCTCATCTATATTTGGGTATATTGTAATAGATATATACCTCGAGCCAGGCAACTCAAATCCGCATGTTAACAGAAATGGTTTGTGTCTCTTTTTATGACTGTGAATTGGTGGTTTGTCATCTGCCTCCCAAGGCATCACTATGACAACCAGAATCCATGACGAGGATGGCTTTTTTTTCCTACACTGTCAGATATGATATTAAAAGTCCGAAAAAAACAGTCTAGATAATATTTTCATTTCTAACTGAAAGACAGAAATGCCTCGTCCCTCAAATGCCTTTGCGTTGTTTAATCTCTGTTTACACTGTCATCCAATACGGGATATGGACAACGACATGTCTTAAAATGAGTCTGATACCTCCACAGGCTCTGACATCACAGTCTTGTTTCCGAACGGTGCCATTTTCATTGGCCACGTAGCACCAAGGTCTGTCCGAGGAATCTGGGTTTCGGCAGTAATTGTGGTCCCCAACACCTACAGAACAGACAAGAGCAGCTGTGCATCACAGCTTGTTCAGGCTGACATTCCCCTTTCAATCCAAAGCTTTAAAGAATTTGTGTTTTGAAATGGAGGCTGTTTACTACCCAGTTTCACTGCAATTCCATAAAAGCAACTGATGTTCCCATATGAAGCTTTTGTACCTGTTCCGTTTGTGCGTGGGCCAGGATTTCACAACATTTATGTAAATTTTCATTATTGTAATGTCAAAATGACTTGCCCTGCAGATATTATGGTGGAATTCTGTACAATATATTTCATTGTGTTAGAATTCACAGCTGTCTTAGGTGTTTGTAGATCTCCTTGTAAGTAAATCAGATGGGTTAGACAGTCTAAAAACACAATCATAAACAGTGGACAAGGCCCACAGGTTTTCACCAGAATAACCAATAAAATGCTCAAAGGAAATGGGATTAAATACACCCTTTTATCTCTGCACCTGAAAGCTTGCTGTCAATCTGAGGGCTGTTTTTGTTGGGTTAAAAGACTGCGTCGCTACCTGACTGCACGTCCGTGTATGCTGTCAGGTTGAAGTCCCGGGTTACAGTGATCCAGTTGAGACACTCCTGTCCGCTGGAAGTGCTCAGCTGCTCGCCCCTGTAGTCTTCGCCATTCGAGCGTATGCATTCTGCACAGAAATGTAAGAAAGCCAATTCCACTATTTTTTACAAAAAAAAAAAAAACAGAACAATGTTGCACTCACTGCATCGCAATTCTAAGACAAAACATAGTAATTCAGCGTAGTACAAAATCAATATGTCCATTAGGTAGTTACATTTCTGCTTTTTAGGATCGGACAAGGCATAGCAGTACCACTACAAAAAGGTAAAACCTGAATTAAAAAATAAATATGCATAGGTTTATATTAATGGAATTGGAATAGCAGAACTTGCAGGATTAATTAGGTGCATTGAAGTTACATACAAAATGTACACACACCCACAACAAGATTGATGTAGGTGTTTAAATGACTCTAAAATCGCCTCATGAAGTACACAAAGCCAGCACTGCGTTCAAATCTGGAAATTGCAAGCATTACACTCCGAATGACTTTTTTTTTCCTCCGTGCCTACCTTGAATTATTGATGCACCTTCCACAATTCCGACACTCAGCAGAAGAAAGTACAGCTCAAATACCATTTTGTATAACCGCTCTCGGTATTTTTCAAAAGAAAAACAAACGAAACGACGATAAATGTTAAAAAAAAAAATCGAATGCGAAAAAAAGGATCTGGTGTTAGCAAAAGAGCCTATGATTTATATTTCAAACTGCTCTATCCCACACCGCGACCATATCTTGTTTTTCCAAAAGACGAGCTTTCTTCGTAAACAGCCTCACTCTGGGCTAAGAAACTCCCCTCCGCTGCAACCCCGAGACTCCCACCAGGTCCTAGAGCCGCTGGATGATGCAAGTGTGATATACCATTCATGCAAACTTCTAGTACTAGTGATACATATCGTTTATAAAAGATGCGATTGAAATTTGGATCTCAATTAATGATGATTCAGTTTTCATGACCCCTATTGCAGTACGGGATCACAGAGAAGCTGGAGCCAAACCCAAGAGGCAAAAGGCACTAGGTGGGGACACCCTGAACAGGATGCCCATCTATTACAGGACATGCAGACTGAGGGCACGTTAGACACCCCAATTCAGCAGCATTTCTGACATAGACCCAGGGAAAGCATGTACATTCAAACTGAGCCAGGAGTCAAACCCACAACCCTGAATCTGTCAAACTGCCAAGTCACGCTCAATTCTTCTATCCAGCCTTCCTTCAATCATCCATCCATCAAATCACTTATCCTGATCAGGGTGATGGGGTAAGACAAATTAGTGTTTTCTGAAAGCTGAACTCTGAACCCCCTCTGTCTGAGTTAATCTCTCACTCAATACGTACAATAAGTTATATTGGATGTGCAATTCAGTGTTTGCTTTTTATAAATATATGCAATATGTGGATAATTCTTGTTGCTGTACACTGGTACAATAGTATCTGTTCTGATTATTCTGCTCTGGTTAGAAATAATTTGTAAAAAGATTTAGCATTGTATATGGCATCTTTATAATTATATTAATAAATATATTTATAATTTTGTTTGTTTTTTTGTTTGTTTGTTTTCACTTATTTTGTATTTATTAATGCACCTTGTGGCTGACATAAAAGTAATTCTGTTGTGTTACACAATGACAATAAAGCGCTTGAATCATGAATCTTGAGTGCAACTCTGATTTATTTAGTTTAGTGATTCAGTATCAGTAACCACAGAACAGGATATAGAACAGGGGTCACCAACCTTTTTGAAACCGAGAGCTACTTCACGGGTACTGAGCCATACGAAGGGCTACCAGTTTGAAACGCCCTCCTAAACTTATCTAAACTTCATGTATAATAAACATGCTTTAAATGCTGTTTTTTTCCACCAGGGTGACACACGCCGCATGTGGCATGGACTGCGCACGATCACGGCCTACAAAGCCAAAGACACCGCGACGATCGTCGCCGACTCTGCATTCGCCAACGAGACGAACGCATTCTACGCCCGGTTCAAGGTTAGCCAGGTGGCTAACGCTAGCTGCCGGGTGACTAAGGATGGTGACATCATCAGCATTGCAGAGCACGACATTCGTGCGGCGCTGAGGAGGGTGAACCCCAGGAAAGCGGCAGGTCCAGACAGCATCTCCGGGCGCCTGCTGCGCTGCTGTGCTGACCAATTGTCAGGTGTGTTCACCTCCATCTTCAATGAGTCCCTGGAGAAGTTTGTGGTCCCTATGTGCTTCAAAAGATCCACTATCGTCCCAGTGCCCAAAACCAACAAACCCTCATGCCTGAACGACTACCGGCCTGTTACACTGACCTCGGTGGTTATGAAGGTGTTCGAGGGCCTGTTGAAAAACATCATCTCCTCCTCCATCCCCAGCTACATAGATCCGCTCCAGTTTGCCTACTGCCCTAACAGATCAACAGAGGATGCCATCTCCCACGTCCTGCACACCACTCTCAGCCACGTGGATAAGAAGCAGGGTAACTACGTGAAATTGCTGTTCATTGACTACAGCTCAGCATTCAACACAATAGTGCCTCATAGACGGTTCACAAAGCTGAGGGATCTAGGACTCAACAAACGCTTGTGTGCCTGGGTGTTGGACTTCCTCACGAACAGATCTCAGACAGTGAGGGCGGGCAGGTGCATCTCCAGCAGCATCACAATCAACATGGGTACTCCACGGGGTGTGTTCTTTCTCCACTGTCGTACGCCCTCTACACTTCTGACTGTGTGGCCACGCATGACTCCAACACCATCGTTATGTTTGCTGATGACACGGTGGTGCTGGGCCTCATCACCAACAATGATGAGTCAGCCTATACAGATGAAGTGCAGAACCTGGCACTATGGTGTCAGGAAAACTGTCTCCAGCTGAACGTCAGCAAGACTAAGGAGCCGGTGGCTTCAGAAGGAGACAACATGACCACAGACCCCTCACCATCAATGGAGCTCCAGTGGAGAGGGTGAGCCATTTTAAATATCTGGGCATCCACATCTCGGAGAACCTGACATGGATTGAGCATATTTGTGCTCAGACAAAAAGGGGGAAGCAGTGCCTGTACCACCTGAGGCGATTGAGGAAGTTTGGGGTTTCCCCTGCTGTCCTTAAGGCTTTCTACTTGGGTGCTATTGGGGTTTCCCCTGCTGTCCTTAAGGCTTTCTACT
>JAODJW010000040.1:37295283-37315831 GCA_026777045.1 Hyperopisus bebe | reverse complement strand
ATATTGTCATTTTCAAATCTATATAAATGCAAATATGATTAAAGAAGAATAGCAACAGGATAAAATAAAATTTTAGACGCTGCTCACTGGAGAGTTGTGCTATTCTTAGAACAGGCCTGAGGGCGACTCATGTGGTCCTTGGGGGCATCCTGGTGACCCCTGGTATAGAATAATACAGAGCTCAGAGCCTCCCAGCCAAGCCACTACAAATAGTCTTACAGATAAATAGTGACACCAGGTACTGTACCTTCACATGAGGAAAATAACACTTTAACCCAATAGACTATACACTAGACTTATATACTATATTGTAAATAACTTGGCATGTTATTTAACATTTGTTTCAAGTCTTAAGAAAGTAAATTATTGCTGCCAGGAGGGTAACTTGGTTTGAGTGTGAAACTCTTAGTGATTATTAGGTCCATTACTCAATAGTATATGTTGTTTGTTTGGGAAACTTCCAGTAAATAGTCAAAAGAAATCAATGGTTTCAGTAGCAGTATCAGAGATAGTAAAACATTAGTCCAGGCATAAAAATAACACTTCTGTCTGAATCTCAACTCTGCCCAATGGTTCCTATAATGCTTTTGGAGACAAAGAACAAAATGATGCTCATCATCATAAAACACAATCATAAACAGCCACCCTTCAAAAACTCCCACATGCTTAAATTAATTGTACACTCAGACAATAATCTAACATTCCTACACTGGCAAATAAATGTTAAAAATAGGACAACTGTAAAGCCACGGCAAAATCAGGAATAGTTTTATTCTTTCATACTGACACCTTTGAGTTAAAAAAAAACCTTTAAAACAGTTAATGGCAGAAAGAAGTCTACATGAAAACACCTTTATATAACAGCCTTCTAACAGGCTCAACCTGAACAGGTTGGCAAGTCGGTGCTCAAATATATATGTATTCTGAAGTGGAAAGGCTGACGGTGGGATTCAAATCAAAGTTTAGTGTCTCTTTCTGAGACTGAATCAGACTACAGCAAACTAACAGAAGTCCTCTACTTTCAAAATGTTTAAAAATCTTATCTCTTCACAAATTTGACCTACTACCCTAATTTAATCTGCAGTTCTAAACAAAAGGACAAAGTGGGACAATGCCCAGACTCCAGCATTATGTAATCAGTCATGAGCTCTTCCTTTCTTCGAGAAATACTCTCTATGTTCAGTCTATTATTCCAGATGTTTGTGTTTTATAGGAAAGAAAGAACCAGGAGACCATCCGGCAAGCCGTGATTGAAATTTTGCCACGGTCTTCCAGCACAGCACGACTAGCAAACATCTCTGCCGTAACAGGTTAACAATCCTTATAGGGATAATTTGTTTTTGTGGTTCTGTCTTCCTGTTTTGTCTCCATCTTCCTGTTTTCTTTCCGATGGGTTTGGCCATTTAATAAGGTTAATTTCATCAGAATGTGCCAAACAAATGAACACTAAAACTTTTGGTTTCCTTTTATGTTTTGTCTACTGTTATACTAATTTCACCTATCTAGTTCATAAAATATTTTTTCCTGTCAGTTTCTGTTGAAATTGTAATATTGCTATACGTATTTCATTTTAGCCTTACACTAGTGAGCCACAGCAGCCCAGATGGGTAGGGGTTTGAATCCCATGTCATGGAGCTTCCTCCAGGAACTGCTGCTTTACTCCTGCAGTTAGGATAACTGGTGTCTGTAAATTGCTTAAAGTGTATAATTGTAATGGTGGGTGTGTATCTGCCCTGTGATGAACTGGCATCCTGGTACAGGGTGTACCCCAGCCTCATGTCCTCTGCTGCCTGGGATAGGCTCCAGGTCCCACTATGATCCTGAGTGGGTGGTTTCTATATAAGAAGAGTGGACACAGGCGGGTGGCACTGACTGAATCCATCTCTCTCTCTCGCTCTCTCTCTCTCTCACACACACACACACACACAAAACAACATTATTTCAGTTCCTCGTTTTCCTTCTATACACCGATTGATGTTTTTCACATTTGCTGATGCTTTGATCCTGAGTGGCTTCTAAAGCCATTGCAGCAAACTGCAGCAAAGGAAACGTAAGTTTCAATGCCCAGCTGGGATGATGCTGCTTATAAAATGAAGTCGACTAGCTCAGATTAGTCACACAAGGACATAACTTTGCTAGTAGATGTAAAGCATCCAGTGAATGCTAGAGGATAAGGATTAAGAAGCAAATGAGATAGAAGATAATTATATGAGTGGGTCATTGAAAGGTGGTCATCTACTGCAAGGATTAAGAATAAATGAATTCATATGACAGATGGAAAGTCTAGCCAGTGATGGTTAAAAAAAACTAGAATAGTTGCTGCCAGAGCAACAACACTGTCACCAAAGCAAGAGCCCTATTAGCCTCTCCCCCCATCTAATCCTTACTCCTCCCACACCCCCCAACCTCCAGAATTTCTAGAATTACTGAATGGGTCAACTGTAAATATAAAAGCCAATAAATGCATTTTTACCTGAATGCTCTGAGTCCTGGTCATGGCACATAAGTACCATTCTGAAAGTACACATATTTATTTATTGTACATTGTACACTCACTTGCCAATTTGCTCAATCCTTCTCCTCAAAATAAGCGGTTAACTGTATTTCTTTGTATATGTTTTGTGTATGTTTGTGTCTTAAAATGTCATTTATATCATTTAAATTCTTTGTAGGCCTATGTCTAAATATATTTTGTTGCTCATTTTCACTATAACCAGCACTTTCCATGAAAACAGTAATAGGTGTACATGTGTGAGTGAATGGTGTGTGTGTGCCCAGGGAAGGGTTGGCACCCTGTACTTTGTTATTCTTTGCCTTGCGCTTGTATCTTCTATCCCACCACAGGCCGATTATACCTAAACACCACCCCCACCCCAGAATCCCGTGCTGCACCCTACCTCTTAGAGCTGGACCACCATTAGTGCTTGCAGGCAGAACAAAAGATTCCAGAATTGACCAGTGGATCCCAAGAAAATAAAATGTTAGCTTTTGTTGGGAACTTGTAAGGTAACTGATGGCAATTTATGAACTAACTGGTACAGTAATGGTCAGGATGATGGAACTTGTTCTACAACAGAAAATACTCTTCCTCACACCATAGATTGATGACTACCACACTAATTACTGCTTCTTCAATTCATTTGTTATCCTTATATTATAGAAAAATTTGATTTTATTTTATATTTATTGCAGTCAGACAAAAAAAAATTAAAAATTGAAAAGTACATAATAGAGTATGAAACATAAAAAAAAAATTCACGAAAAAAGTTTACTATACTATCAAAAATTCACTACCACAATTGCAGAAAACTGTCTGAGAGACTTTGTACTTTGTTAAGCAGGAAATTATTTCGTCGGCTGTTCTGCACAGCTGATAACAGGAAGTGCCTGCACACATGAAACAGAGCTGACAGCCAAGTCGCACAAAGTATTCTTTAACTCTAGTCAACGAGGGGACAGACCATGTGTTATTCTTGAAAGGTCCCCATTTTCCTTAACATTTATAACGTTTAGCAGACTCCAGAATTCTATAATATGATTCGTTAAAAAAAAAAAAAAAAAATCTGACTCTCTGGAATCAGGAGTGCCATACACATTTTATTAGAAAGAAATGTTTTTTTTTTTCCATATAAGATCACTACTATTCATGCCCCATTACAACTGAAATCCAGATCACACGGAATAAAACAGGTCTTTATTCTTTCATGGGTAGATGAGCTGCTGTTGTGGTGTCCCATTGCACTAATGTGCATTGTTGCTCAGCAACCAGGCACACCCGTGGTAATCAGCCTGTGGTGCCCCCATCAGGGCCTGAAAATGGACATTTGTGCAAGAAGAGTGGCCTAATGGGGTTATCAGAGCGAGTCCTTGTCTGCACGCCTGGCTGACGGCATTATATCCCATCCCAAGCCTCAGCAACGCCCATGTCAAACTGATTAGGCTTGGTTAATGTGTAACATGATCAGAACCTGGGGGTGGGGGAAGGACCGGCACCTGAGTGCCCCCCAGTGGGCACTGGCAGTGCTACAACCCAGCAGCCTTCAGGACAGGCGAGAACAGGAGAAGCGGTCTGAACCAGTCTGAAGCAGATGCAACCCTCCTTTCTATGGTGGGTTTTGTTTAGGTTCTTCTGTCCACTAAGGTGCAGTGAACAGACTTTGGCATCACCTTCAGGATACGAAGGATATGAATAGATCATTTTTTATTACAATTACACACAGTTCAAATGGTCAAAAAAACAACAAATAAATATATTCCAATTTAAAAGAGCACTTTAAAAATCACTGCAATTACAAAGAGGTGCACTTTCCAAAAATCAGGTCTAGGAAGAAAAAGGCCAACCTGATCGTTTAAATCCCACAGTACTCTAAGCTCATCGTTGTAGTCACACTAAAAATTTAGCAATAAGGCTGCAATACTGTAAGGCCTATTCTGTACAAACAGTACCATTCCTGTTCAGACTCGTACGGTAATTATACAGGCAAACGTTCTCTCTTTGGAAGCCAAAGATGCCAAGCAGCGCGACAGAGTCCTGAAAGGCAGAGCAGGAAGCGGCTGCTCTGACGATCACTCCAGCCCAAGGACCAAGGGGATACCGGCAGGCAGGAGGACACCGCCGCAACGGAGGACGCCGTGGGCGATGCAAAGGTCCGCGCGGAGGCCACAGGGGTCACACAGCGGCTGCAGATCCTCACATGTGTCCAGGAGACGCAGCAGGAAGCCAGCCCTGACGAAGAGGCCACACAGGGCCCCGTGGAAGCGTGGCTTGGCCAGGAGACGCAGCCAGGACCCCGAATCAGCTGCCGAATACGGCAAAGCCAAAAAGAATCAGCTTCTTACCTTATTTCACACTCATTTTAACGCAGACACACCTGTTTCTCCATATAAGCACATCTACTAAGAAATACATTCAAACACAAATGCACACACACATCCATGAACAAATATTTCTACATCAAGACTTTCTGCATGGACTTCAATTCCACCCAAACAATAATAATCACTAAAACTTGTTTACAAACACAAATTTTCAGTCATTTCTTAAAGTTCCTGCAAATTAGCTCTAACATGCATACACACGCAATGTCTTTGCATGGGGTTAGAGTAGCTGAGGTAATTTCATCATTTATCAGCTATTTTTGACCATCATACTTCATCTAAAACAATTTCCTCTCCACATTTTACAGTTTATACAGAAAAAAATCTATTTATTGGTGGAAGGCAGTATATGTATTTTTCCTAAGGCTATAACAACTGGGAAGGTCTTGCTCTGGCAAACTTAACTAAAAGCCTGAACCTCACCCTAAATTTAACTGCTGGCAGCAGCACAACCCCACGACTGTAAGTAAACAGCCCAAGATTAGGCTAATAAGAAAAGGGAATGATGGATAAATAAAGGAATGATGTTTTATACCTGGGTTGAACTGTTTGCAGAGGGAGACGTTCTCCCGGACAAGCCCAGTGTTTTCCCTGACCCAGAGTGCCATGGAAACACGGAGAGAGGAGCATTCTGGGTATCTATCAGCTAGTCGAAGCAGATAGGGGAGCAGGAGCTGCGACATTGCTGCTGGCTCAGCAAACACATTCGCTTCGTCCTGCTCGTACAGACTGCAATGCCTAGAAAAGAGTTTTAAAAAGCTTTATAAAAAGAAGCGCAGAGAGGTCTGTGAAATCAGGAGCACAAGTGAGAGACATTTACCCAGAGCTCCGCATGTCGCTCAGCGAGGCGCTGAGGCCCAGCTCCGGCAGGTGCTGCAGCAAAGTCTCCAGGGTCTCGGGGCCGTCCCACAGCTCCTCCAGCAGCAGATCGAGGAGCAGCAGCAGCCCCTGGCTGGCTTGCACCTGGACGCAGCTCTCCCCAGGCCGTGCCGCCCGGAGCCGGCCCACTGCAGACGCAAAGCAGGCAGCTTCAGCACGAACCCGCTGGTCCTCGTCATTCAGAAGGTGGAGGCCAGTGCTAATCAACCTGGGCAGGCAGGAGGCGGCCAAATAAACAACTTTTAATGTGACAGGAATAAAATGTCAGGCTGACCCATTATCTACTTCATTGTCTAAACTGTCAATTTTGCCTTTGGGGTAGTTAATCGAGATTTGCTACCATGCTACCATTTATTTCTGCAGTAAACAAAGTTTTGTGTTCCTAATTGTTGGCCTCCTATTTGGGAGAAGTGGTTAAAAAATCATCAAATAACAGAAACAAATGGCAAGGTTAATATGCCTCAAAAGTTTATATTTAAGTTTCATGAGAATGACTTGTATTTTCATAGTTTGATTTAAAATCTAAAATCTATTTAGCAAATGGCTCTAAAAAGAGAAAAGTCTGACAACCAGTGAAAATGTACTTAACATGATATATCTTAAGATTTTACGGTATAAGCCTTCAATAAACCAAAGCAAATATTGCAAATTATGATATTTTTATCCTGGGTATGCCTTCGTCTGGCATTTTTTTACAAAATAAACCAGGTAAACTCAGTTCCCCCATGAGACACTAACTGAATTTTTGATTATTTCTCTGAATTCTGGGATTCTGTGCAACTTCACACGCAGTTTGCTTTTCACTTCTTTAACCAATCACAGTCTTTGTTGTATCACATCACCGCATCAAGTAAAACCAGTGTTTTCTGGGATGCAACAAGATAATTTGTAAAGTACCCATTTATTGTTTATGACTTTTGTTAAGGGACATAACATAACATAGGCAGAAAACATAGGAACGTTTACCTACAAAGGCTGTCTGGAGCAATGTAAGGGTGCATCTGTATTTCTTGATGATAATAATAGCAATAATAACAACAATAACAACAAGACTTGAACTGACAACCTTCCAGTCACAGGCACAGCTTTAGCCAGCTGAGCTCCACACTGCCCCCGGCTCAATGGCTGGAAGCATTGAGATTGAAGGTATAACAGACCAATCTGGTGATGCCATAAAATGAAAACTGTGATTGGTTAAAGAAGTGAGATACGAGCCCGTCGCTTATTGACCAAGGACATGTCAAAAAAATAAACAAAATCAGGATGTCCAAACTCTCATGCTGTTTACAACCACGAAGGAATATTATAGGTCACTATTAAAATGGGTAACAAAATAATACATGTGTTAAAGTGATCAAAGAAATAACAAGGCATTATGACTTTGTTAATTTCCCGGCACTAAACAGAATACAAAAAATAGGTGCACATCTCAAAATTTTAGGAGTAATCACTGACTGCAATGACATAAACACACATCCCACTTCTCAAGTGCTGAATGCTCACAACCAGATACTGAGAAAACGGTAACATGCAATGCAACCTAACCATCACTGGGATAGCACTAATACAGTACACTGCAATACCCTAACTAAGGGGTGATCTGTCTGACACATAGCCTTAGCTCTGACCAGGCTGAGAGGACATGAAGGGAACAGTGGAGCTAACTTGATTCTCGGTGCTGATTGGTAAAATGAGTAGCACTACTAACCTAACACTCAGTGCTGAACTGGAAGAGCCTCCCCCTACGCAGGAACATAAGAGACGGGGGCCAGCTAACCGCACGGCCTGAGCACACGCCAGCCTCAGGACTTCAGGGGCCTCCGGGACCCTGTACTTCTCCAGCTGATGGCACCAGCGGTCAGTCAGCAGCGACTCGGAGCTGAAGGCGGAGATATAAAGAGAGACAATTAGTGCAGAAGTATGGGAGCCAGGGATGTCACCACAGGACGATGACTGATGAGCGAGGGATAATTAGTGCAGAAGGAGTAATGAGATGATTTATCACAGATTAATGACTATAAAGGAAGTAGAGAGAGCAATGATTAAGGAAAGTAAGGGATAATTAGTATCAGAAGGAATAAAGAGCAAGAGACGATTATCACAGAAGGAAGACTGTAAAGGACAGGTGAGTGAGGAATGATTATCACAGAGGGACTAAAGACAGAGGAGTGATTATCACAGAATCATGAGAGAAAAGAAATGAACACTGGCTGTATTATGGGGTTCTGCCTCATCAAATGATTGTTCCTAAGGAATGGAGAGTTTTGATGGTTTCCTTGCAGGTATAGCATGACCACTGAATTACAGACTAGCAGGGGAGCAGTGACCTGATGTCCAGCAAAAGGCTGAGGGCAGCAAGAGCTTGGGAGAGGAGCTCGGGACCACCAGCGCCACTCTCCAGAACCTCCAGGAGCAGCTGAGCCCCCTCAAGCGAGGCCGGCCGCTGAGGCATGAGGGGGTCTGTAGGGGTCAGCGTGGCCAACAGAGCTGCCAGGTATGTCTTTCTGTACTCGACATACCCACTCAACAGCGCCGCCTTCAGGTTGGCCTGGGAAAAACACAACTTATTGTGACAGAGCCAAAGATGAAGAACCACTCCAAAAGCTGAATGATAAGCAGCCTGCTTGTTCAATCCATATTATTCTCAGGTTTGAAAACCTACTGACTAAAAGAACTACAACTCAGACATACAATCTAAAATTTCTAAATAAATCCCTTATTACATTCTGAGGTTGAATCTAAGCCATTTTCAGATTCTCATAAAAAAAAAAACTGAACACGACCGGCATGACGGTTGGTTAATTTTATTACAGTCATTTTCATACTGATTGGAATCAACGCCTTACTGAAAAGACGGAAATCCTATCTTTGTTTTAGTGCAAAAGGCCTTCGTTATTAGTATACATAAATCAAATGCAGAAAATACTTCATGCCTTTGTTGTAACAGGAAGGAAATTAAACTTTATCCCCCCCACCATGATGTGAATTTTTCTTATCTACTTATGTTTTCTTACATGGTTTTCTGTAGAAGTATTCACTTAAAACGTTGTGGTTCCCAGCCCAATCATGTCATATTCCCATCTAATGCTGGCGTGCTACCTGCAGGGCCGTCTCCAGGACTTGATGTATGCTGGTTCCTCTCCATCTTTGATCCTCCAGTATCCACCTGACCAATGCAAGCTGCACATCGGTACCCTCTTCTGGAAAGTTCTCCCACAGTTCAGTCACCCACCGCATGTCACCCAGTCTCACAGTCTCTTCGCACAGGAAGCGAGCAGCGTTTTGAAGGAAGGAAGCGGAACCCACCTGCACAGGTGTGATTTAAATCCCCCCAAGTGAGACAATGCTGTTTCACCATAAAGATAGTGCTTCAGTACAAACCACTACCAATTCCATTAAGCTTAACAGTGCATAAAATCAGATTTTAAGAATGGCTATTAATGGCTATAAAGAATGGTATAAGGACATATATTATTTAACTTCTATTATTTAATTTCTACATATGCACTTTCAAATTCAGAATAAACTATTGGTGTAAGGAGTAACCATCAACACTCATTTCAGAGTAATTCAAGACAGAAAGAAGCAATGAAACACATCACTGCTCTTGGGGTATGATGGGGTCAGATGGAGAGAAAGGTTCCCTACCAGCTGCTCCTGGGTGGGATTAAGCAACTGCAGGAGAAGTTCAGTCTGAAGCTGCTCTGCGAATCCAGGTGAGCAGAACCCCCTCAGGTGGAGCAGAACCTGCAGGTAGGTCAAGCGGATAAGGGGGCACCTCTGCGTTGAGGTTACCAACCACCATTTGGACTCAAAAAGCTCCACCACCTGGTGTAGGACCTTCATGTTGTCACTGCAAAATAAAGAATTCACCATGTCTTATTACTTACACGTATCCTTACCATAGAACACAAACGTTTATACATTTCATATGAATGCCCCCTGTTCCTCTCCACACATACCTGACTGCAGCCAGAGCCCTCCCCAGAAGTGCACTCATCTGTAGCAGCTGCCCGTGCACGTGGTTGTGGCAGCAGGGGTCCTCAGGATCAGGCAGTTGTCTGGCCAACCCCAGGATAATGTTCATGTGTTCCACAGGTGGCGTCATGGCAACCAAGGCTCTACATGCCATCACTCTAACGTGGTAGATGGGGCTTCCAGCCAGCTGCAGCAGGGGCATCTGGAAGTCTGACAGACTCCTGGGGGGGTTGTTGAAAGACAAAAGCCTTAATATTCAACATATTGGAGTGGTCAGACTTGAAAAGGCCCCTTCCCCACTTACTGTGTGCGATCCTGGGCTCCCGGCTGCAGCTTGGCCAGGAGAGTTAGGACAGGGAACAAGGAGGGGTGCAGGCGAAGTCGGGCTTCCCCAGAGGCCCCCAGGAGCTCACCGGCTGCCCCCCGTAACTCGCCCAAGAGGAAGGGCTGTAAGGCGGGGTAGTGGGTGAAGAAGGCTGAGGGAGACATCCCATGATGCACCAATCCATCATCACTGCCTGGCCGTTGGCCCAACATGCGTGAGCATAAGGCATCTGGAGCAGTGATGGCAACCAGACATCGATTCAGATCATGTATTTCCTATCCAGGCACTGTAAATCTTTCTTAATTAAATTAGTAAAAGGAAATGGCCTAAGCTTATTGAATAAACTGCATGTCCCTTGCAGAATTGTGGGCTAGAGCCTATCCTAGGCAGTCAGGATACACACACAGACACACACAGGTTTGTAATTATATCTTTGTGGAGACTCTCCATTCATTTCTATGGGAAAAACTCTAATCCCAACATGACAACCTTAACCCCTACCCAGCCCTAACCGTAACCATAAGTAAACAAACAAAATACGAGACTTTAGACCTCTTTAGTTTTTTGATAGCATTCCCAGATCTTTGTGAGGACCTGAAAAATGGTTCCCGCAACATCAAAATAAATTGGTCCCCACAATGTAATATCATCCAAACATACACACACAGATTAGGTATCTATATCTTTGTGGGGACTCCCCATTCATTCCTATAGGCATAACCCTAATCCCACTTATGACAGCCTTAACCTCTACTTAGCCCTAACCATAACCATATGTAACCATACAAAATACAAAACAAGTCTTTTGGCATTTTTAGTTTTTTGATCGCAGTTAGATTTTTAAAAAACTGAATTTCCCCTTGTGGGAACCAAAATGAAATGGTCTCCAGCACAACAAACTAACAGGTTTCTACCACATTGTGGGGATATTTGGTCTCCACAATGCAACGTGTACCTGACCCACATACATATACACACACTACGGACAGTTTAAAGATGCCAGTGAGCCATACTTCATGTCTTTAAATGTCAAAGTTTGGGAAGGAAGACATACAAACTCCACGTACATGTACAGAGTGGAGCTGGGATTCAAACCCCCAACCATGGAGGTGTGATGCCACAGTGCTACCCAGAGAGTTACTGTGCCTCCCATAGCCTGTATCAGCCTCCCAAATACCTAATCTCTTTTATAAGTAAGGAATAGACCTTTGATGCATTGGGAAGGACAGGGCTGGGGGGAGGCTGGTAGTGGACGGTCAGCATGGCAGGTGGGTGGGAGCGAGCAAGGTGACAGTGCCTTACTGTAAAGCTGTAATGCAGCATTCCTCATCGCCCAGCAGGGGGAGCTCAGGAGGGTAAGGGACAGGATGGCAACGGGGGATGCGAACTGGAGCATGGCCACGCCCAACCCAGAACCACGCACCAGTGCCTGCAGAGTGTGAACTGCGCCAACCTGAGGGTGGGGACAATGCCAAAGAAGGCATATGGACAGAGAGACACAGGCAGGAAAGAAGGATGGACAGACAAGGGAAAACACAGTCAGAGAAACAGGAATAGATTGGACAGTAGGAGACAGAAAGAGGAAAACAGTGAAATGGACTGCTAATCCAGACCTAACATGTATGATTAGTGCTCTACTTCGATACGAGACCAATCTTGTTAATTATTCACATCTGTGTAAAAGTATGTGTGAATAATGTAAAGTATAGCATAATGATCTGCCCTCAGTATTAGGTACATCTGCTAATTAATGCAAATAATGTGGTTACAACAGAATATATACTGCATGAAATGCAGCACTACAATGTTCAAGTACTGTTCCGCCAAGCATCCGAGAGGCATGTATTGTAAGTGATCGTGGGTGTGGTGTGATGCATTTCTGTGTATGTGTGTGCGTGTGTGTTACCTTATGGGGACACAATGTCCCCACAATGTGACGAATACCCGTTTTCTTTCCCCACAAGGAGAAACTCAATTTAATAAAAATCTGTGACTGTGAGAAATGAAGGAGCGGCCCCCATAAAGATATGTTTACCTGATGTGCGTGTGCGTGTGCGTGTGCGTATAGGTGCATGTCCACGTTGGTCTATGGGACGAGCAAACCTGTGGAAGATCTAGTGTCTGGTCCCAGTTGTCAGACACAGGCCGACCAGCCGTCTCCAGCAGAACCCGCATGGTGTGGGCCAGCATGGGCCTGGCCTTGCCCGCCTCCTCTGCTGACAGTATGCACAGCACCAGCATGGGCAGCCCTGCTGCCCGCCTGGTCACAGAGGTGGCACAGCGCCCCTGAAGCACCGCCAGCACCTAGGAGAGGAGAGGGAGGTACATCTCTGAATGGCTCGTCTATGCTTCAGGGGCGAATGCTCCAATAATCAAGTTAATTAGTAAAAATAAATTATGAAAAATAAAAGTCGAGCTTCAGCAAGAACCTGCATGTAAATTTCCTGCTAGGAATGGGGAAATGGGGAAAATATACATGGAGTGTGTGTGTGTGTGTGTGTGTGTGTGTGTGTGTGTGTGTGTGTGTGTGTGTGTGTGTGTGTGTGTGTGTGNNNNGGAGGGTGTGTGTGTGTGTGTGTGTGTGTGTGTGTGTGTGTGTGTGTGTGTGTGTGTGTGTGTGTGTGTGTGTGAAGGGGAGGTAGCATACCTGCTCCAGCAGGAGGCCTGGGATCACCTGCAGCTCAGTATCACAGCTGGCCAAAAGGGTGGCACAAAACCTGGTCAAACCACAGCAGCAACCTTCTACAGCACCCTGGAGGGGGGGCATAGGACACACAGGATACAGGGTCAGTAAGGGGGGAGAAGCACTTTTAATGTGAAACCTACAATAGCCTACAATGTATTCCAGACGCCACCCAAAACCTAGGAGTGAGTAAGTGGGGGAGGGGGGAATCCAAAGGTGACGTCACTAAATTGCAATTTCAGGAAGAGACTACAGGATATTCCCAAGGTAATACTTCGAAAATGGATGGATGGATGGATGGATGGATGGCATACAGGATATCTCCCTCCTTTTGACATAAACAACAACAATATCTCTCTACTTCCACCACAACGGGGCCAACCTGCACAACCCAACGAAACCACACGTGACAACCCCCCCCCCCACACGCTCTCACCCACCCACACACATGCCCCCACACACCCCCAGTACACATATAACCACACACACAAGCCCTCCACACACCAAAGAGACCTCATGTACCCCCCCACGCAATAACTCAAACACCCCCACACACACCCTCACCATCTGCCCCACCTTCACCCTTTCAGTCTCTGTGCTTCACAAAGAATCCTGACTGAAGGGGTACGGGCTCCTTACCCAGTGGCGACATTTCAGCAAGATGTCCCGGAATATCTTTGCCACCCTTTTCAGGTCCTCAGTACTCAGAGGGCGCTCTCCTCCCCGGCTTTCTACCAAAGCCATCTCAACCAGGCCACCTAAGAAAATCCCAATTTCCTTCCAAGAGAAAGCGAAACACATTTCAACTACAAACTACTCAAAGTTAGAGCTTTAAACAAAACAAACTTTAATACTATATTTCAGCAGACAACTAAGACAAATTTGTGTTTTTTTTTAATACTGTCAACAGACCTTAACATTATTGTTGACTCTGGAGAAGAGGCATAACTTAGTCAAACTATGTTGAAATACACACACAGCCGGATTTGTCACAGTCATCTTTCCTTGTGCAGAAATACATTTATTAATAAGAGGCTTTGATTTCCAGATGGTGCTCCATCTGTGCTCACCTTGAAGGAGACCCAGCAGCAGGTGAGCACCAGGCTGTGCTCCTCCGAGAGCAGCACGCACTCCTCCCCCTGCCCCTCATCCTCCTGCCCGCCGCCCTGGGCGATCACAGTCCGGATGGCATTTCCCATGGCGCAGAAGGAAGGCGGAGGCTCTAAGATTAACAGGAAGAGGGCAATGACCTTTCTAACAGGAACAACAGCACTATTATAAATGTGCAGCACGAGCACTAATATGTTAGCAAGTTGCTCACATTCCATTAAAAAAGGCAACGTTCTTGAACCTAATAATAGATTAATTTAACTTGCTATAGGTAGCAGACAAAACTACACATCTAATGTCCCCAATCTACTTTGCAGTTAGAAACTGTAAAATTCTCAGACATTAAAACCAAAAGACCTTCAAAAAAAGACTTCAAAAAGATGGAATACCTTCCTCCTCTCTACAGTCAGCCTTGTCCCCATACAGGATGCCTAGTAAAAGTTGGGTAATTTTCTCAAGCAAACTCAGTATGCTGGCCATCACATTTTGGCTCAATGCTGCCCCCTGCAGTGGAAGTGAGGCACGTGGACTCTCCAGAAGGCATCTCTGCAATGCAGAGAGGATACCTGTGGATGAATGGACAAGCCTAAGTGACCAGGTCGGTGATACTACCTTTCGGAATAGCACACACAGAACCCAAGATTAGCTGCTAAAGATTAGCTGCTGCAGTCTCACCATGAATGGGCCTGGTCCTGGCAGCCAGCAGCATGTCTGTCCGAGCAGTCAGGTAATGGAGTTCCAGCTCCCCAAGCAGGTACTGGACCATAGCCACTATCTTCACCTCCGGGCAACTTCTGGACCTATCAGCCAGGTGGTATCCCTTCTGTAAGACCACGGAGATGTCCTGGGACCTTCGGAGAGCAGACAGAGAGAAGAAATGGGTACGTCACAACCACTGTAGATAAACCCCTGTTGTAACTAAGAACATAAGAAATTTACAAACGAGAGGAGGCCATTCGGCCCATCAAGCTCTTTTGGTGAGAACTTAACTAATACGTCAGAGTTGTTAAAATTAGGGGGAGCGCTCCTTACTTTTGAAGGAGGACTTTGGTGAGGAGTGCCCCTGTCTGCGCCTCCTGCACACGCGGGCTGCACAGGAGCACCTGAGCCCTCTCGAACAACGCACGGCTGAGCTCCTCAGGGAGACCCAGGGGGAAGAACTTCAGGATCAACTCAGAGGCCATCTCGCGGATCTACAGAGAATCGCCACGTCAGCTCTGCGATTGGCTGGTTTAACACGCAGAGAAGACACTTACGCCCAGAACAGCGTCACACAAACAGAACAGTGCCTAGAGCAGGCTGCAGAGCATTCTCCTACAGAGACACACTTGTTTAGTGTTGCTTACAGGGACTCTAGCTTTAGCTCTAGCTAATTGCTCACTCCCACTCAGACCTATAGTGTGAGGTGTAGAGCATGGTAGGGATCGGTGCCATTGGATTTGGATGAACAGAACTGTCAGTGCTGTCACTTTAGCTTCACACCCCCTTGTGGAATTGGAGTGCTAATGGTCAGGGACTCCTCATACCAGTGTTACCACCTGCCTCTCCCTCCTACTTATGCTGCCTTATCTGCGGGAGACTACATATTGCACTCACCTAATTGTTTGAGTTTAGTTTCCTCTACAGTCAAGGCCAAAAGTTTTGTGTTTTGCAAACTTTGCTGCCTCAGCATGTTATTTTTTTACGTGATTCTATGGTATATTGAACGTGTTGGAAGGGGTTGTCATCAGAGAAAGAGCACCAGTCTTCTGAAGTACAAGCACCGGGCAGCAGAAGACTGGTGCAAAGTTATTTTCTCTGATGAAGCCCCCTTCTGAAATCTGCGTATTTTCCAGCATGATGGAGCACCACGTCACAAGGCAGAAGTGATAATGAAGTGGCTCAGAGATCATAACATTGAAATTCCTTGGCCAGGAATCTCCCTAGATCTTAATTGAGAAGCTGTGGTCAATCCTCAAAAGGTAGGTGGACAAGCAGAAGCCCACAAACTGTGATCAACTCCAAGCACTAACAAGGCAAGAATGGATCGCCATCCGTCAGGATTTGGCTCAGAAGTTGATACCCAGCATGTCAGAGCAAATTGCAGATGCTATAAAGAAGGAAAGGCCAACACTGTAAATATTGGCTCTTTGCATAAAATTCAGAGAAACACTTCAAAAACTAACAAAGCTGAAGCAGCAAAACTTGCAAAATTCAAAATTTGTGTCACTACCACAACTTTTGGCTATGACTGTACTTTGGCTAGTGCACTTTTTTACCCTGCCCCCTGGGTGTCCTGCCTACCCTGCTACCTGCGACACCCCTACTACCTGTGACATCTCTCCTGCCTGCAATTTTGCATTTACACCCAGATTTAACAAATTGCAGCTTAAAAATCGGGTTCATTTGACTTTCTCTACCAGCCCAGGAGGATGGACTCCCCCTTTGAGTCTGGTTCCTCCCTACTAGAGAAATTTTCCTTGCCACTATCGCCTCTGGCTTACTTTCTGGTGGCATTGGGCAGGAATAATGTAAAGTACTTTGAGCCAGTGTAATGTTGTGAAAATGCACAGTACAAATACAATTGAATTGAATTATACAGATAAAGCCCCAGAACTTCTGTTCCTGTTTAGTCCAGCTAAGCACTGCTAACCAAGCCCAAATAAGTATAGGTACTCCCCATTCACCTCATTGGTGGAATCCTCCAAGCAGGTAATGAGAACCAGAAGGTTGGACATAGAGAAGAAGTCCCACAATCCTCTGCATCTGGCCCAGGTGATCAAGGCTGACATATTAGCTAAAAAAAAAAAAGACAAAAAATCTGAAATACACAGCAATGGAATTACCCTACAACTGTAAAAGGGATCGTTATGATTTAACTACATTTTATATTCATCCATCCATCCATTATCTGCCACTCATCTGTGGTCGGTTCATGGGGGCAGCAGTTGAAGCAGGGATGGTCAGACCTCCCTCTCACCAACCACCTCCTCCAGCTCTACTGAGGGAATACCAAGGCGTTCTCAGGCCAGCTGGGAGATTTAAATGTCTCAAGATTGTCCTGGGTCTGCCCCGGGGCCTCCTCCCAGTTGGACATGTTTGAACTACCTCCCTAGGGAGCTGCCCAGCAGGCATCCAAGATGCCCAAACCACCTCAACTGGCTACTTTCGATGCGGAAGAGCAGCGGCTCTATTTTGACCCTCCCGAATGTCAGAGCCCCTCACCCTCTCTCTAAGGCTTAGCCTAGACACCACACAGAGGAAATTCTGACACTTGTATCCGCAATATCATTCTTTCATTCACTACCCAGAGCTCAGAGTAAGGGCAGGAACTGGTAAATCGAAATCTATGATTAAATCGTAAATCGAAATACTGCCGACAGTGCACCGATCTGTCTGCTGATCTCCCGCTCCCTTCTTCCCTCACTTGTGAAGAAGACCCCAAGCTGGTCCAGTGTCCCGTGGCCAGGATGGATTCTGTATTGTTCCTCCTAGATCTGAGGTCTGACCAACAGGCGGACCCTCCTCACCAGTACACTGGCAATCTTTGCCAGGGAGGCTGACGAGTGTGATCCCTCTGAAGCTGGAACATATCCTCTGGTCCCCCTTCTTAAACATTGGGACCAACACCCCAGTCTGCTAATCCAAAGGCACTGTCCCCAACATCCAAGCAACGTTGAAGAGGCGTGTCAGCCAAGACAGCCCAACAACATCAAAAGCTTTCAAGAACTCAGTGCAAATCTCATCCACCCTGAGACCCCTACCACTGAAAAGTTTTTTGACTACTTCAGTGACCTCAGCCCTAGAGATGGGCAAATCCCCCTCTCAGTCTTCCAGCTCTACGTCCTCCAAGGAAGGCATATCAGTGGAATTCAGGAGATCCTCAAGATATTCTTTTCACCGCCTGACTATATCCCCAGTTGAGGTCAACAGTTCTCCATCCCTGCTGTAAACAGCATGGGTAAAGCCCTGCTTCCCCCTCCTGAGTAGCCTGATGATTTTTCAGAACCTTTTCAAGGCCAACCGAAAGTCCTTCTCCATAGCCTCACCAAACTCCTCCCACGCTCCTCTCCAGTGTATCCCCTCTCCAGGAGTTTGGTTCCAGAGCCCGAGCTGTGTGTTGAGGTGAGCCCGACTACACCTATTTGGCATCTCTCTACCTTCTGCACCAGGCTCAGGCTCCTTTCCCACCAGAGAGGTTATGTTCCATGTGCCAAAGCCAGTTTTGGTAGCTGAAGATCAGCCCGTCTAGGCCCCTGCCCTCAACTGCCACCAGTAGTGATCTACACTGCACCCAACCCCCACAGCTTCACCTGCAGGTAGTTAGCCGACAGGGGGGGCGAACCTATGGGTTGGAGCTCAGCCACCAGCCACTCACCTTCAAGGGGCTGCATTTATAATTATAATTGTTAATGAATTACACTAAAAACCCATTTAGAGTTCACCTACTTTAAAACCATGTTGCAATAAAATATCTATATTGGGATTCCTCTATAAAGTTCCCAATTGCACATAAATGCTAAAATACCACAATAAACAAACGGAGCCTCAGCCTCATCATGAGGGCATTCCCTTGCTCCCCTGAGCTCTAAATGGGTCACTCCTGCACCCTCACTCACCTGGAGGCTGGCCCTTCTTTTTGTCTGGGCTCCAGGTGTCTGTGCAGGTCTCCAGGACTGCAGAGAGGAACAGCAAGGCAGTCTTCTTCCTCTGGTAACTGAGGCCTGGTGCCACGGATGTGAAGGAGAGGCGAGCCAGCCAGTCCACAAGGTCTGAAACAGAGTCAGAAACACTGATGCTCTTAGCTGATCCACTATAAACCTTCTACCTTCTGCTCCAACATTAAAGTCCTGAAGGAGACAATATACGTCCTTTTTGGGGCATGTAGACAGGCTCGCATACTCAGCTCATTCAGCCATGAGGGAGGTCAGGACAGACTAAACAGCAGGGGCATCCACACCTGCTTGTGGACACATAGTCCAAATACAACTTCTTAGAAAATGATCATGATTATTATTATAGACCACATCAACAGTCAGCCCATCCACTTCAGCCCCCCACGGATGTAGACATCTCATCAAGAGACTGCTGTACAGAAGTTTGCGTTAAGGTCAAGATATATAACCCAGAGGCTAATTAAGTTAAAATCCTAACAGGGATTCTGCTGACGACCCTTTCTCCATAAATAGGCATAATCCTGCAAAAAATACCAGTTTAAATATATATGATCGACCCACAGTTCATTGCTTCATAAAAATTTCATCATAAAAAATATGTTCCTGGTCTCACCTACTCCTTGCTCCATCTCCTTCTCCTGACCATTGTCTCTGCCACCTCCTTTCCTCTCTTTCCGGAGGCACGCCAGGCAGCCATCCCGGATACGAACCAGGAGCTTCTTCACTGTGGCCTGGAGCTGCTGGCGGAAGGGGGACGATTCGCTGTTCAGGTTGAGGGGGATGAACTGCTTGAGGGTAGCAAGCTCCAATGCCGAAGGGGGGTGTCGGATCCCAGGGCCCCCACACAGAAGGCCGAGTGCAGCCAGACGGACACTATCATCCAGAGAGCCCAGAGCCAGCTGAACGGTCTCCTGGGACAGGCCTTCCTCAAGGGACCAGGATCCGCCCATCACACGCCAGGTGCCCACGAGGCAGGCCCAGGCACGAAGGTGACCAGTGCTGGCACCTGAGAGCGAAGCTTGGAGGATATCAAAGGCTCCTGGGAAGGTGCGCAGGGTCCATGGCAGGAGGTGACTGGAGGCATTGCTCTGGAGAAGCATCATGTCTGAGGTCAAGGCCTCCAGAAGGGCAGGCCGCCACTTCTGGGCCCACATCTCTGCCAGTTCCAGCTCTGAAGGAGAGGGCCCAGGGGCCACAGCTGCACAAAACTCCCGCCTCTGCTGCTGGATCAGCGACTTGTAGGTCTCCGAGGCACAAGGAGACAGGTGATTGGTGGAGAGGCACTTCAGGAGATCCTGGGGAAGATCTGGGAAGCGTTCAAACACCTAGAGCCAGGAAGCAAACAGGCATCAGAGCAGGCATTTGAGAACATGCGCTTGCTTCCCAAAAGGTGTCAGAGAGTTCAGCTACATGCATAAGGGAGGGAAGGGGAAGGAGCTAAAGCAAACATCTCTCATTAACATCTACAACTCAAGCCACATGAAGCTTCTACTCACCACGCCACTGCCGATATACGGCAGGAGTGCACAAAGGGGGAAGTATTTGGCCTTTGACTCCCAGGGCAGGGCAGCCACACAGCTAAGCAGGGAAGAGTACAGAGAAATCTCCATCTCTGGGAAGCGACGCCGCTCCAGGTCGAGAATCTCCAGCAGGAGACGGAAGGAGCAGTGCACGGACTCCGACACACCTTCCACCTGATGGTTACATCGGACATGTTAGCCAGGAGGCTCTGTGCCAAACCCGAGACAGAGGCAGCTGTAGCCCCAAGGTACTCGTGGCTCCCAATAAACCGACCTTGATGGGAATTTTGACTGTTATAGTGTTAGCCAAGTAAACCGGAGCAGCCGTAACTTCACAAATTGCTGATAATAAAATATGGTACAATCTAATCAATATTAAATATAAATATAAATATTAAATAAAAAGTCCATCCATCCATCCATTAACTTCCAGTTATCCGAGATCGGGTCGCGGGGGCAGCAGTCTCAGCAGGGAAACCCAGACTTCCCTCTCCCCGGCCACTTCCTCCAGCTCCTCTGG
>JAODJW010000040.1:37279512-37295183 GCA_026777045.1 Hyperopisus bebe | reverse complement strand
AGGGGCATAAAGCCCCGGGCAACTTAGCTCCTGGGATCATTGGAACACGCAAACCCCTCCACCACGATAAGGTGTCGCTCCAGGAGAGGAATAGTAAAAGTAAATTGAGAAAATACTGAAAATAATTAAGCACCAATTAGATGACAACATTAACAATTAAACATGAGTATCAACTTCAAAGATGGTGAAAAAACATCCAAGTATCTTTTCAAATGCAGAAGCCAAATAGAGAGTAGACAGATAATTGTCTTTTCACCATCCAGTTACAAATTTGGTTCAACTGTCCTCACCTTATAATATTATTTATATTACTCCCAACATTTAGTATACCTATTTTGGAATTTCCTTTGGGATCAATAACGTACTATTAATACTACTACCCTCTTATCTGACAGGCACTTCGTCTGTGACCCCTGTTCTGAAACTTACAGGGCTTTCTGCGATGTTCCAAACGATCTGGACAAGCTGTCGACACAGAATGGAGTCCTCCAGCAGCAAGGGGGCGCTCTTCAAGTCCCATAACCCCATGAGGCACTCCTTCACTTGCCTCAGCCACAGTACAAGCACTGTCAACGTCAACAATGAGAAAGACAGCAGTGGCTCTACAGTCATGCAAAAGACCCACATCCCAGATTATGGTCATGTTCACTGTACCTTGAAAGACGTGGTAGTGACAGTCAAAGCTCTTCTCACATAAAGCTGAAACTATTGGGAACAGCCCCTCCAGAAGCAGACATCTCTAAGAAAGAGAGAATCATCCTACGTTTAGGACCAAATGGAGAGACACAATAACTGAAGAAAATCTGAAGGCCTACTTAAATTTACAAAAGATCTATAAGATCCCAAACATATTATCAACTACTATGTCCTGTAAGTGGCTACAGTTTATTGAACCAGCTAGTTAACTAGCTAAATCAGACAAATTCACACACAACTACTGTGCCTAGTAAGTTTGAAAACCTGTGGCCTGTACTACGAAGTGGGGTTACTAGCTTATTGGGGTAACTTGTCGGATTTAATGTACCACAGTTTAAATGGACTTCATATTTGTTCACTTACATTTTTCCCAGACTACCTTAAATCCAACAAGTTACCCCGATAAGCCAGTAACCCCACTTCATACTACAGGCCCCTGCTATTTAATTACATTAGGCTAAATTAGGAACTAAATTAACCTTTTTTAATTTGAACACTAAGTTGGGGCTGGAACACAAGAACAAAATAAAATAGTAGTTCAGCCTGGTGCAGTTTTATTCCATTTCTGAGTCCTGTTTGAGCTCTGTATGTAACTTACTGAATGATATTAAGATGTTCCTCCCCCTCATATTACACAGTCTCTGGTTTAGCCTCGTCCCCAACACCCCCTGCACAGGATCAGTACCTCTTTGCCGCCCCTGCCACAGAGCAGCACGTCCTTGCGGCAGCAAGACAGCAGCCCTCTGCTCACCGCCAGCCTCCCCACACAGTCCTGCCCCGGCCTGCAGTGTACCCTCAGCTCCCCAACACGCAGTTCCCGGGGCTCTGATAAAAGACGCTCATTAACCTTAATCATTACTAATATTATTATTATTATTATTCCTATTTCACTTCATGTGAAGCAGAAATGCTGCAGCACTATTAATTAAATGTGAGGAACTCAACCCCACACTGTGTCCTATTTAGTAAGTGGCCCAACAGAACTGTTTATCCAGAGCAACAATTATACATTTTATTCATTAACACAGTAGGATAGATTATTTTAGGAAAGCAAGTTGAATTATAAATCTGATTCCAGACTGGCCATGTAGATAAAGTTTATTTCAAAGCAGAATGCTTCGTAATGTTGCCCACAGCACAATGCTTTCCTCTTAACCTAGGCCTTTAACCGTAGGTGATGCTGTTGACCAGGCTGACCTTGGCATGTGACCTCTAGCATGCTCCATGCAGCTGTGATTCCGCCCTCAGCCGTCGGGGAGGTGTTGCTCAGCATGACCATGGCCGTGCCAGCCAGGAAGCGGGTGTCCCTGCTGGAGCTCTGGGCACAGATACGAAACAAGGGAAACAGATGCAATTGTTCCCCTACAAAATGACATCTCAAATTCGACTGCTTACATCACAGCATATGTCCTATGTAGCCGACCTATGTAGGACCCTGTTACACTTGATGCATTAGATTAATTTTTCCAATTAAAGAATTCTTCTGCAATATTGAGGGCAGCATGTGGCTCAGTGGGTTAAGCCTCTGTGCCTGTGATCAGAAGGTCACTGGTTTGAGTCCGGCCTCAGCACATATGCGGGTCCTTCAGCAAGGCCCTTAACCACCACATCTGTGATTACTGTTATGGGTGGCTACCCTTCACAGCCAGTTTGCTCGCACCTACAGAGACCAAGTTGGGGGAGGCATAAGGAGAATTTCCCCACAGGGATCAACTATTGTTACTAAATTTCAAAACATCACTATTATATTGATTTTAATGAAAACTGTCTACTATCAATCAAACTTTATGTGATATTAATTATATTGACATATTTTTTTAAAACAAACTGCCCCTTATCCAGTTCTAGTTTCTTATGGTTCCCAGAAGCCCTTAATGCAATGTATTCTAAATTATGAGTAAAAGCTCATGATTGATACCTCTCCTAGGATAATATCCATCAAGTACTTCAAAATGTCTGGCAGAGGCGAGACAGCGCCCCCATCCTTCCACACCAGAGGGGTTACCTCTTCAGGCAACAGCTGGAACATCTGCAGACACACCTGTGAGTACAGGATTTAGATGGTGAGCCTCGTTCATGCAGGTCCTTTTATTAGCCACTCTAAACATGATACTGGTGTCCCAGACCACCTGACCAACCTTGACGGCATTATAACATGCGTCTCCATTTCGTAAGACCTCCTGCTCCATGATGCTGGAAAATGCCTGGTCCACTTTGTAGAGCAAAGAGGGGAAAGCCTGTCTCAGAACTTCCCGGCCCACAGTGCTGTCCTCCAGGAACATGCAAACTGTGGAGAGCCCATATTCACACATACACCACAGCAATTTTGAAAAAACCCCAATAACAGTGCATTTTACCATCAGCTGTCAGTGTCAAACTCACCTGTCTGAAGTCCCTTCGCCTCCAACATCTATTGGACATCAAACATAAATTACATAAACTGGTTATAACATACCTCGATCATCAGAAATACACTTAATAAACCAACTACCGGCTACGATAATGACACAGTACCTGATCCGAATCCATTACAGCATTCAAACACTTTTGTACCTCTTCGAAAACGAGAGAATGGTTGATCTCTGAGAAATGTTGCATCATCTGTTATTAAGTGTGGTTTGGGAAAACAAAACAAAACAAAAAAAACTTTAAAAAACATATTCACTGCTTCTGTCACATTTATCCCAGAGAGAATGGGCAACAACCTGGTCCAGTTTCCGGAAGACTGTGGAGACCTGCAGAGTTTCCAGCTGCATGGAGATAATTAACTGTATTAGAGGCAGAATGTACTTTATTTCTAGGGTCTCCAGCAGATTCTTCGATATTCTCCTGAGCAGCTGGGAAGCTTCTTCCAGGTTTCTCTCCTTGCATCGCTTCACATTGCTCCTGCACATATAAACCATAGAATGGTGATTCACCCAACCAGTCATGATACTTTTCATCCCGCCAGGCGGATTGAAATAATAGAGAGACATGTTCCGTTACCACATCTGACAGCTTTCAAATAATTGTACTTTTCATTTTACCTCAAGCAGTCGCCCAGATTTTTGATGAAAAGAGGGAATGTAGTTTTAACATCAACATGTATGTCACCTCCACCGTTTAAAAAAAGTAGATTGCACTCATCTAACTGGCGCTGCAATGACGCGTTCGGAGACATTTTAAATTTGTCTTTACAGATTTCTGACGAGCAAAGAATATTTCACACTACATACATGCACACGATTCTCTATTTACTACATACAGCACGTTGGTGTAGAGGAAAAACTGCAATGAACAAGCAAAGCTCAAGTCAGAAATCGTTTACACTTCGATACTATGCAACGAACAAACGCCACCTGGCTGCTTGGATGTATTACATTTCACTTTCAGTTGACACGGTTTTATCTTACCGTGCATGGTCCAAAAAGCTTTGTGCACAAGGTTATTCAAACAGAACCTCTTGCATATTTTAGTGGGTTAAAGTACAATATTAAACAATAATAATTTAATAAAAATAAATCTGCCGTGTTTTCTGTAATGACTGAGAAGTGGCCCAAGTGAGTGGAAAATTAAATATGTGAGGGGCGATTCACCACTGTCGCCCATAAGGGGCGCTGTTTCCTGCCGCGTTGTCTATTGAAAAGCTTTAGTTCCTCTTGAACTGGCAGGCGGGCTGTCGCAGTCGCGGGAGCCTCGTTGCCATGGTCATCGTGTCAACACTTTGCAAATATGGCTGCTGTAGTGCTGTACTGCTGTAGTGAAATAGTAAACAATCATTCTTGATTTATTTATATATAATTATGACCATCATTTTATATAAAAGCTTGTATATTATTCTTATTGCACTTACCACTGAAGCATATGGAAATGTTGGTAAGTTTTTTGTACGTTAAATAACTATTGCTTGTTGCTTAGGCGAAAAAAGCTAGTCTGGGGTACGTTTCTCGAAAACATAGTTGCTAACTACGTTAGCGAATTACATTATTGGAACCATGCAAGTGAATGGTTCAGACTATGTAAAGTGCTAACGGGGGCTTTTAGAAAATGTGCCCCTGGTCAGCTCTTATAGACCGAGCGAGTAAACTAGCAGATCAAATAAAGAAATCAAAATATTGACTAGATTGTGGTTGATTCTGTAGCAAAACAATATAATTCGGGTTATACGTAAATGCGTATTTTGTTGTAATGAAATTTATGGCTCCCACAAAATGAATTGCAAATGAATTTTGCATGAAGAATAATGTTTTTATATGTATGAGCGTAATTATTTCATTTTCAGCTTTCCAGCCAGCATTTATCACAGCCTCTGGACCAAAAGTGACAGCCTTCTTACTGGGAAACACCTCTGGAGTTTCCCTTACCCTCAACAGAGTCCAAGCATCCAATATAACTGGTGCAGTCATTAATGAAATTAAACTAAAATTATGAATGATCGTTGTTGAATATTTCCCAAAACAATGTTAACTTTTTTCCTTCTTGTTTTGTAGGTCGTCTTCCACCCCCATCTTGTGAACAGAGAGATTCTGGGCAGTGGGCTATTACCACTGAGACCTTAACCAAGGTGGAGTTAGATATTTCACACTCCATAAGTGCCAGATAGTAACAGCTTTATAATATCTTTAAACTAAGCATGCATGTTAAAGTTTATAAAAGTAAAAGTTATGCGTTTTCTCATCAAAGGCATCATTTTTGATGCTTTTTCACAATCATTGTGAAGTGCTTTTGGGTGACTAAAATCTCTTGAGGTAGGCAGCCCTGTTGTCCAACACCTCCTGGACCATTGGTTCAGTTCCAGTCCCTGCTTTGTGTGTGGAATTTACATGTGTCCCCTGTGTTCTGTTGGATGTTTTCCAGTTGCTCCATTTTCCTCCCACAGTCTAAAAGAAACCGTGTCTTCACATCGCTTAAAATGTGCAATAGTATGAAGGAACGTGTCCCCTGGCATCCCATCAAGGGAGTTCCCTGCCTCCTGCCTAATGCTTCCTGAGGCTCCGTGATTATTGTGGTCCTTTATTTGAAAAACAGTAATGAAGGATGAATAGATGGATAGTAAATCAGCTTGATTCCCCTAGGCTCCATTTAACCAGCTCTCCTTCAATGCTTGCTGCAGAATGTGCTGAAGGTTGAGCTGATCCTGAACCGCAGCCTGCAGCTGTGTGGAAACAACACAGACTGCTGTCCTCAGCCGTTGTGTGTGCTGGAGACGCTGCGGGTGTCAGCCTGCTGGGGAGACTCACATCAGGCCACGCTGCTGGTGCAGGCTGAGATTTATGCCCTGGATCTCCCCACCGGGCCTGCATCTTGTGAGTGAGCTCCTTATGTCACACATGCTTAATTTTGTAAAATGTACAGTAATACATGAACACAAGTGACATGCTTATACCACCGGCCCTCCGTATCTGTGGGAATTGGTTCCAGGACCCCCCATGGATACCAAAATCACTCTAAAGACTCGGGACCATATTTTAACCAGCAGCCTTTGTTATCAGCACAGTAAAACAGTCTGGGTAATGAGAAAGGAGAGTATCTCTGGCATTCAGCCTCATCAATACAGGAAACCTGAATGCTAGGAATGGAAAAAGGGAATGAATGACTGATTGAATATGATGAGAGCCTTCCAAAATTTAACTTCCAGTTAGTGCTTGGAGCGGCAAATTCAAGGTTTGCTTTTTGGAACTTGGGTATTTTCAGTCTGAGGTTGGTTGAAACCACAGATACAGAGGGCTGACTGTATTTATTTTTATTGATAAGGATTTGTAAAATTACCTATAATCTTTTTTTTCCAAAGGTAAGCAGTGTATGTGTCATGTTTATAATAATTCCTGCTCTTACACTCTTGTGTTCCCAGACAATAAAACAGTGATTCCCAACCAAGTTTACCAGCCATTAGGCCCATGTCCCTGTGATCTTACAGCTGGAACCTGCGACATACTTTGTTGTTGTGATCAGGTAATGCTGTTTTGATGCAGGAAATGCTGTTGTAAATTTAAGAGAGATTACTAATAATGGAGAAGTCTTTCATCATGCAGTATAGTCATCAATGCTTGCGTTTACCATGTATTATTTCCTGACCATGCATTATATTTGCATTATTCTTTCTCCTCTTCTTGTCTATCTGTATCAGGACTGCTCCCCTGACACCCAGCAACTCTTTAAGTCTCAGTGCATCCCAGGACCGTTTGGTGGCTTTGTTGCTCCCGTCCCTGATTACCAGTGCTCCGAGCAGTCCTCTAGAAATGAACCGGATTGGTTTCCCTTCCTCTGTGTCACCTCCCCACCAGAAAACAGCCCATTTCTGGGTCTCTTCTACCAGGGGGAGATGATGTGAGAATGCTGCCCTGTGTGGCTGTGCCGTTTTGGGATGTTCCCCATATTTCTCTGCTGGATGGGTGTTTTGTTTGGGTCACCATCAGTTTATAGTCATTGCTATTTTTTTCTGGCCACTTAAGACTTTACGAAACCCATCTGTGTATTTCTGAGTACCTTCTTGAATTACCATCCACACGTGAATCCCTGAGACGCCCCCCAGACACACATGCTGATGGTCAGCAGTTCAGTAGCACATCTCAAAACATCATGAGGGCAGTCAGGGGGAACATGCATGCAACTCTGTGGATTTTATGACTCTTAAATTTTATGTGACCACGCCTCCTTCCCCGGTGTTTATGTATCTTCCATACAAAAGCATGCAGAAGCATCAAGCAATTCTTACACTCACTTCAACTGAGAGTAGAGTGTTTCCTTTCCTTCTTTCTGTAGCATACCCAGGCGTAACCCATCCTTTGAGGGCCGCTCTCCTTCCCCTGCACTTCCACTCAGCTCCTACCGCCAGGGAGATCCCATCTTCACGGAGGATGGCCAATTTTTTACGATCCCCCAGGTCAGAGCCCTTCACAGTCACGTTCCATCCCAGAGATCCACCACCCAGATCCCATAGAACATTCTTCACTGAGCCATACTCTGATCTGGATGCCCCGCAGAGATCCATGGTGGGCCAGTGTGTCAGCAACGCACCGGTAGCCTTCCTGCAGGACTTCCGTGCTTGGTGCCCAGGCCGTCTTCAGTCCTGCCCAATGTCTCCTACGCTGAGGCTGAGAGTCAGGGATGGATTTGGGGGTAAGGGAGTCTCCCTGGGACAAAGATGTGCTCACTAAACATTTTAAAACTGAACAATTATACTACTGCCTTTGGTGATATACTACTGTCTCTGTGATGAATGAGTGTCTGAATCAGTATAGCTGACCTGCAGATGTAGTATATGTTTGTTAGGATGTTCACCCCTGTCGTGAACCTGCTCTCTCCAGGTGTGGTCACAGTGCGTGTGGAGGAGGTGCTCACCAAAGACCTGAGCCCCTTTGTGTCTAGTCGCAGTCAGGCTGAGAAACGGAGCCCTACAGAGTCCTCGTGGTTCTCTGGGAAAGCACAAGCCTCACCTGCAGGTAATGTTAAATACTACACTGAGCATGCTCAGAGAGGCACTGGTTCTTTGTAACAATTCTTAACTACAACCAGTGAGTTATTAATGGTCCTGTATCTTCTAATACAGATTAAACTGGGTTCCTTAAAGTCAGAATTGGGGGACCCTGAACTATACAGTTTCTCAGAATCTGTGAGTACATATTGGTTGCTAATGAACAGGGAAGGTGAGATCCTGTATTATAATTGTTTGGGTGGCAGAAAACGTGTTTTACATCAGTGTTTACATATTCAAGCTTTTTGCTTCCTGGGAATTTAATGAGTCTAAACTAGTGATGGTAGGATTCATCGAATGGTGCCCTGGCATAGAACTTCACCAAGTGACTGCCCTGATTGAAAAAGTGAGCACCAGATACAATTTGGGAATACATCGTTTCTAACATATTTGCATCGGCAAAATCTGATTTATTATAATGTAGAATAGTAGGTTAAATAATTTTACTTTATTGATTCATATTATTTATTTAGGGAGCTACTGGCGTTATTAATGTTCTCAAGGGTCATTATGCTCCCAGACCTCAGCAGGGCGTGTCTTTTTTCGCATTCCTGCTTGTGTTTGTAAGCTCTTATGCACAAAAGCAGGCTCTCTTTTGTGTCTGTGTTTGTGAAGGTAAGATGTGGCTCCTGGCTGATCCAACTTTTAGGGGAATAAAATTGAGCCATCAGTTTGTTTAAATGTTTAAGCATGTTTGGTAATGAGCCAGATGGGAAAGTTAACTAAACCAGTAACTGGTTAAATGTTACTTGTTGCAATTTTGTTGGCAACACTTTATTTGAGGGGATACAAGTACTTAGTAATAACTCAGTTACTAGTGAAGTACAAATCATGAACAAACTACTCTCGCTGCTTAAGATGAAAGATGTGTCATGATTCATTAATGACAAACAAACATTAGATCAGTATTTTGCTTGTGTTATTCATTGCTTCAACCTCAATAATTTGTTGGTAGTTCCTTCAGTAGTTCACAGAGGTTAACAGAATTAACAGATTTAGTAACTGCTTGAGGAAAACAATGTGTGACAATTCATTAAAGATGAACAAACATGACATCAGTTTGTAACTAAGACTGAGTTTGTGGTTAATTAATACACTGGTCATAGCATAATGCTACGTTGGTCGTGTCCCCTCAAGTAAAGTGTTACCATTTTGTTGTATCGAAAATTTAATCTGTGACTATTGTAAACTGTTGCACGCAGAAGCAGACACTCTATTGTGTCTTAGAAAGGGAAAAGAATCACCAACTCATTCTTATTTTTGGGAAAGTGAGGAAGAATCTGTAATACAGTGCAAAGTTTGTTGTTTTTGCTTTGCTATATTTTCTACAGGCCTAAAAGAAAGTGCTTAGTTTTATTTTCTTGTTTTCACCTCCAGACTGTATTCACCATCACACACCATCATATTTCGCTCCCCACTGGATTAGAACACCTAAAGTCAGACTGTCACTGTGGTCACCTCCTTCACCACACCTCATGACATCACCAACATACCAAAACAATGTTTCGGGGCCTGGCCTGCACTGTTCACTGGAGTTATCAAGCGAGCAGCAGCAAACGGCCAGGATTACATTAATTTATATAGAATTCTTAGTAGCGGCCCTATGCTTTTATTATTTAGAAACATGACCATTACTTTTTGACCAATAATTTTAGATTTTGTTGAATTCCCCCCCCAAACTATTTCTCAAACACAACCGCCTATCTCCAGTTCCCCACAGCTGTTAGTGGCCAATTTGCTGTGAGTTTCTCGGCCAAGTCTTACTTAAGTGTATCTGACGATGCATCGCAAAGTATTGTGTAAAATCACATTGCATCACAATAGGGGTGAATCATATCTTATCACAATACCAACTTCATATGTATCTTTAATGTATTGGATCAGTGGCAGTGCATCGAGATGTGTATCGCATCTTCTCGGTGATGGAGATGCACATCCATAATCTAAATCCATAAATATCTATAGAAGGGACAGTAGGTTTGTTACTAATGTGCATACACATAAAATCCATTTGCCACACACCTGTACTTTTGTATCACGTCTTCTCCTTCAGTTACTTTTCAAATGCAGGCTGTAATTAAAAGGTGCTAGATGTTGCTCCTGTGTCTTTGCAGAGGCCCAGCAGAACTGGAGCAAGCTGTGTCAGAATACCACCTTGGCCCTGGACTACTCATTCTTCTGGAGAGCTAATGGGCTCACGGGCATCGTGCTCCGTCGGACCGTTGGCGACGTGCCTCTGGATCCGGGTGGTGAGCTATTTTGTTTATGGCATCCAGAGATGAAAATCAAAGAACTTTATGAAAAGACATCAATTCCTAAGAAGTTGGTCTACATCTCTCTCCTCCCAGCCACTCTTACAGTCTGGTTCTCAGCTGTATTTGTGAACAGAAATGCATCTGGCCAGCCCAGCTCCAGCAACCCAGGTCTGTGTCATTCTACACCTTTTACTTGCATTAGAACTTCGAAATCTGTTCATTTCAGTCATTCAGGGACAGACTAGAATGTTCCCTCCAAGACAGGAATGCTGACAAGCCATTGTGTGACTGAGAACAAAAGAGATGGAAATAGACAGAGGGAACCCATAAAAACTGGTCTTCTTGCTTCTAGAATGATTGGGGGGGGGGCAGTTTGACTTTCACAGTAGTGATGGTTATAACCTGGATGTTCCCCTACTTATGCATGGTAATGGAGTTCCTGTGACTTTGGGGTCCCAGGTTATATTGTTGGCAAGCCCATCATCGGGGGTTCTGTGGACAGGGACACGGGAGGAGTGCGGAGGACACCCATCAGCATGTGGCAGCCAGGTATGACAGGGATGAGGGTGCAGGATCAGCCTGCTGCTTGTGTGTATCTTTGGTGAGCCCTGGAGTCTCTCTTCACCTGTTTTAATGCCAGTGGGAGACGGACTCTGTGCTTCAGCTGGGAAAAAGCCAGTCCTGTTTGGAGAGAATTCAACGGCAGGGTGCCTGGTGCTCCTGAGCATGCAAGACCTGACCCAGTGTAATCAGGTCAGGTGTGTACATGCAAAACACACTGTAACCAGCTCAGGTGTGTTACACGGTAAACACACTGTAATCAGTTCAGGTGTGTACATGCTAAACATAGTAACAAGCTGTGAACATGCTAAACATCCTGTTACCAGCTCAAGTATGGTACAGGCTAAACACACTATAACCAGCTCAGATGCATTACACACTAAACACACACAGTTCATATAGTCTTATCATTTTCCATTCGTTTCTATGGGCATAATCCTAAACCTAACTAAATCCTAATCGCTACCCAGCCCTAACCTTAACCACAAGTAACTATGCACCTGAAAACGTCCCCACAAGTTAAAAAGTGACATGTTTTACCACATTGTGGGAGCATTTGGTCCGCACAATGTTGTAAATACAAATACATTGTAACTTGCATATAGACTGCCTAAAATCTTGTAGCAATGTAAGCCAGCCAACAACAGCTTTGAATAGATAAGAAATGCAGAAGTTCCTGGGATATATTTCTTGCTAGAGTTATTTGCTATTCAAAATGTATGTAATGAGACTAAACTTCTTTGACTCTAACCCTGTGTTTAACAGGGAGACCATCCACAGAGGTCTGGGTGATTTGGTGACTGCGTCATATGTAGCCAAGAATGGCAACCCTAACTCATTCAACTTGGACGAATGGGTGAACATTACCTGTTAGTTCTTTTCATGAAGTCATCTCTAAGTCGATGAATCGTGAAGTAAAAATATCTCCTTCTGTAGCCTTACATTAGTCAGCATATATTTCATTATGGGTTTCAAAACAAAGTAGATCTAATATTTGGTTATTGCCAACCATGGAATTAATTGTAACTGTTTCAGCTTTCCCTGTAATACTGTGTACATTTTGTATAAGTTAGTTCTTGCATATCGTGGCCCGTCATGCAGATGTGCTGCTGAATGCCACCACCCCTGCGGAATACTCTGTTGGCGTCTGTAAGGATGTCCCCTCCCATCTGAACATTCACATCTTCAGCACTGTCACTGGGCATGGCACTAGTCATCAGATCCAAGCCTTGGAGGTCAGGTGGGACGATTTAAAATATATTCTAAGTTACTGAGAACAAAAAACTTGGCAGGTTCTCTCTGTTTATTTCAAATAACCTTTGGGTAGTTATAGTAGAAATGAGGTTTCAGAAGCCTAAGTAAGTAACATTAGCCTGTGCTAACCAGTCACTGCCATGATTAACCCGGTATGAACCAGTTATGTAACTAACGGGAAATAGTTTGAATCAGTCAGTATGCAATATTCTCATCCATTTGGGATTTAAAGCCTCATTTCTCCTGTTTCACACCTGCAGCTTAATCACTAGTCTGCACAAAATTAGACTGCTCTAAGCAGAATATTTTACATAAAATGACTCACCTTTTAGGTTCTGGGTATTTTAAATTAGACTTTGTATGCAAGATTATCTTTCTCATTATTTTCAGCATCTTCCTGGTTAATGACAGTGCATTAACTGTATTTGCTTCGATAGTTACTCCTTGTCGACATGGAGGGTGGGCTGTGGGGGTGGAGATCCCCGGGCCTGTCAGGACTCTGCCATTACCCAGGGCTTCCCTGTGTCTTCTGCTGTCACATTTATCAACATTCCTGCCCAAAGTCCACAAATCAAAACCAGGTAAACCTCTGTCACGCATGGTGACCACATGTCCACTCAGGTGCTGATACCACACCGTTGTAGAAATGGCTCATGCTGGAGCACATGGCCTGCTCTGACCTAATGCTTGTGATCCCACATTTGAACTCTGAAAAGTGGGTTGTTTGGGGGCTGAGTGGTGTGATCTCAGTAGCCCAGAGATTCTGCACAATCAACATGCCAAGACCCTCCCAATGTATTCTGATCAGACCTTTCATCTGTCAGGTTCCAGATCAACTATACAGAGTATGACTGTGACAGGAATGACATCTGCTGGCCCCAGCTTCTCTACCCATTGACAAGATACTACACAGGTCAGGCTATTACCATCTTCACTGCCAGCTTCTGCTGTTCTACTGCAATTGTTTAAGTTGGTGGCTACCTCAGCTGCATCACAAAATTAGGTCAAAAGTCTGGACTTACCTATTAAAACTCATTTGTTTTTCAGCAAAATAATGACCCGGAGCCCAAGATTATGTAGCTATTATTATCTTATGAACAAGGAAACAGATGGACAGATGACCTGGCTCCTATAATCTCTCAACCTAAAACCTGTAGAGCTGGATTGGGATGAGTTATATTGAAATGTAAAAGAAAGGTAGCCAGCTTGTGCCCAGAGCTTCCTTCAGGACTGTTGAAGTATTCGTGATTGAAGGACTGCAATGCTGTCATCGAAACAAAAGGAGCCTATATTGAAGAATCTAAACTTTGAGAATTTTTTGAGGCGTTGAACACTTCACTTGATCATTGCAATATTTGATACGTATTACTTCATTGCCTCAAAGCCTAGCCTTTTACTATAAGGTGAATGACATTGCTAGAAGAGACATTCCTTAAAAGCAGGTGTATCCAGACTTTTGACTGGTATTGTGTCTTTAGCACCTCTTTCACTCTGAATGAAGGGTTCTAAAGATGTTTCTTGACATAATATAAAGCATTACTGACAAGATATATAGGTTTTCATGACGTAAACACAAGTTCAGTTTGTTTCCCTTGTCTCCGCCAGGCGAACCCTACTCAATCTCGCTTGCTAAAGGGCTGATTTTGGTCTTCTTCTTCATCGCTGCCTCCCTGCTGGGGACCCCATGGAGACAGATTCGTCAGGCCTGGAGCACTGCTATTTTTTGAAGGTTAACTATGCCTGAGGTGGGGCCAGAAGAGTGCTTCAGCTGACTGAGGGAAAGATGCAGGCCAAACCTGACCTGTGTCCACTCAGATTTAATGTGGCTTCATTGCTGGAAGACTTGGAATACAGTGCATTTCTTGTTCAAAAGTGGAGTAGCTTTTGTGCTCAATTTAAATGATGGCATGATGAGAACAGTACAATTTGAGTATCCTTTAATGACTCCCTTGTGGAGTGATGGGGTGCACTGAAATGGATTTCCCTGTTTATTTAATACACTCTGTCAGGTTGCCTGGTTTTAAGTGTTTCATTTTATTGAATTTACAAAATAAATGTATTTTCATCTCCTCATTTTAGAGGTGTTGACAAAGGATTGGCAATGATTATGTAGAACTAAGTTTTCACAGGTTTGATCAGGACAAAAGTTTACATTTTCTATTGAGTATATCTGGATTGTGTACATACAATTCGACCACATGATTAGGAAATTGTTTTGTGAATAAACTTTAATAATAGAGTGCGCGCGAGAGTGTGCGTCATTGCGTAGTAGTAACTTTCGTTGATTTCGTGGGCCGTCTGGATTCTGGTCGGTTTCCCCGCCTACTGGAACGAAGGGAAAGCTTCTGGTCGGCCTCCGCTCCTAGTTCGCTGGACTGTCGTCTGACGATTTCTGACAAACTACGTGGAATAAAACTACGTTGCGCTCTGGGAGGGGGTGGATTTTCTAAATACCAACATGCGGCTGCTTGACGGTGATCTCCGGAAACGGTTATCGCGTGACGATCCGTAGAAATCCGGGACATGACAAGAATATCTAGTTTTGCTACTTAGTCAGCAACTGTTACAGTGTAAACTTGCGCACTTTACGTAAATTACTTAGACGGGCTTAACTGTGCTGGTAGTGAAATTAGCCGATAAATTGCCTCTCTGTATTCCTGTTGTGGGAACTATTTGCTAACCTTAACTAATAAGTGCCATTTTTAAAACTAAGATATCTTTAGTTTTATGGGTGATCAGCGGAGGTACGGAATTGGCGCAGGGTTTGATTGTGCGTTGACCGTAGATCGGCAGTTGGGCGGCTCGACGTTTTCACTTTAGGTTTGTGTCCGGTACGCTAATGGTGGACGGGCAGCCGCCTACGGACAGCAGTAGGTAGCGGACCAGCCAGCCTCTGAGAGGTCCAGGGGAGGTGGAGGAAGACGACATGGGCTCGCTGTTCCGGAGCGAGGAGATGTGCCTGGCCCAGCTCTTCCTGCAGTCGGGGTCGGCCTACGACTGTGTCTGCGAACTGGGAGAACTGGGGCTGGTGGAATTCAGGGATGTAAGTGTTGAAGCGCATCTGATGCGGAAACTTTCCTAGCGGCTCCAAAGTCGAATTGAAGACAGTGACGCTGGAGTTTATTCACTCAGTATACACTGCACAAATCTAATTTTATTATAAAAGAATATTTTAATTGCAACCATAATACATTATGAACGCCTATACGTTTGCGTGTACATCTAGGTCCCTCAATGTAGTTTCAGCGCATTTTACAGTGGTTAGTATCCCATGACAGGTCCGTGGTTGTTTGCTCACAGGTTATCTGGCTAACAGCAAGAACATAGATTACATATTTCTTGACATACGATATATATTTTTTTGACACTCTAAACCAGGGGTGTCCAATCTTATCCGCAAAGGGCCGGTGTGTATGCGGGTTTTCGCTCCAACTCCCTAATTAGATTACTAA
>JAODJW010000040.1:37265330-37279412 GCA_026777045.1 Hyperopisus bebe | reverse complement strand
CACCTGGGTTTGAACAGCTGACCTACAGGTTATCCCAAAAACCTGCATACACACCAGCCCTTTGCGGATAAGATTGGACACCCCTGCTCTAAACTGACATCCATCTGATGGAGTTTGCCTGCACCCTTCGGTGTTTACAAGAGGAGTAAAACCTTACTCTTTCTTTCTCCGTGTCTCCTGTAGCATCTCCTAGAAGGTATACGCAACACAAATAGTCCAGCAAATGTCTTTCACGTATTTATATACCCAAAACCATAATACAGCCACAATGTGCATGTGTGAGGGATGGGTAGATATTGTGTTTCTTGCAGAATTCTTGACACTGATATTGGGCAACAGAACATATGATGAAACCTGACAAAATCAAGCATGCAGTTATTACTGCATAAGTGACCAAGTAATCAAGACCAAAGATAAATCCAGATAATTCTGAAAGAAGGATGGTTTTTGCTGTTAGTAGTCTTTGATGGAGATTAACCCTATTTATTTTCCCTGTTTTAGCTTAACCCCAGCGTCAGTTCCTTCCAGCGTAAATTTGTCAACGAAATCAAGAGGTGTGAAGAAATGGAGAGAATTCTAGGTAGGGTGTCATTACAGAGCATTGCTGTCCCATTAAAGCATTATGTTTGTAAGTAGAGCCAAGAGCCTCTCATTTTACACTTTGTTGTGCACTGACACGGTTTGGGAACCGTGGAGAAATACGGATACTTGCTTAACATAAATATATGCAACAGATTTTCAGGTGAAAATGTCTTTTACTTAGTAAATAATTTTGAGACAGTGTAATTCTGTTTTATATTTGTTTTATAAACAGACACATTTTCGCATTTATAAATATACGTTAAATTGCAATACATTTAGAAGAAAATAACTTGGTACATTTGGCATTTCCTGTATTTTGGTTTGTGGCTATTTGTTGCTTGAGATAAGGTTCAGGCTTCATCACTACAAAAATTTGGCCAGTCAATTTCCTGCTTGAGCTAACTTCCTTTTTGTCAGGAGAGAGGCACTACTTCTTGATGTTGGGTTTTCAAGTGCTCCACAGGGAACAGCTTAGGGGGGTCAAACTGGAGACATATCCATAGAAATAGCATTGGTTTTGACCATACCACTTCAGCTTAGAAAGGGATTTAAGTAGAACGTGACCCTTTGTTACGGGAGCCACGCGCCTGCTCTGGTTTTCTAATCGTCTGAAGAATTCTGATGGTTGGTTCTCAGGCACCACATTGTATTTTGATGTTCTACTTAACCCTTGATTTGCGTAATGTGGGTGTTTGCCTCTTGCTGGGTGCTGCATGCGTGCGCTGCTTTGCTGAGTCAGGCTGTCTTCTCTGGCAGGGTACCTTCTGAGAGAAATTAAGAAAGCAGACATCCCTCTTCCTGATGGTGAGGTCAACCCTATTGCCCCACTGCCAAAACATGTACTGCTTATAATGGTAAGTTCCATTTGTCTGTCTTCTTAAGATATATTTCATTGAGTACACTAATGTTGTTGAATGTTGCCAAGTTAAACTTTTAAGAGCTCAATTTAATTTTAAGTGTCTTTTTGGGGATGTAGGCTGTCTTTTTTTTATTTGGTACCTCTGTAATTTTAATATTCATAATTAAAAGACTTAATTAGTAATGCTGTTCTGGTGAAATGTAAGTAGTATTATTGTTTTGGGGTTTTCATATTCCTGCACTGGTGTCAACAATTACTAGGGGACATTCCAGGTACCTGTAGGTAATCTTTGATCTGAAAAAGCATCTGCACGTAGAGCCCAGAAACATTTCCCATACGCGGCATGTGGTGTCGGGTGGGTGCAGGCAAGGTGACCTGTTAACTGTTAAGCCCAGACACTAGAGGTGCTAATTATGTGTCGATTAAGCAAAGATCTTTCAGTCAGGTACACAGTGCAAGGGGTTGCAGATTTGATTTGATTACGTAAAGATTTAGGGAGCTCTGATAGCTGGCTTATTTCAATGGGCTGGTTTTGCTCTGCCTATCACAGGAGCAGCTTCAGAGGCTTGAGGTGGAGCTAAGTGAGGTGACCAGGAACAAGGAGAAGCTGCAGAAGAACCTCCTGGAGCTGAGGGAGTATATGCACATGCTGCACATCACTCCGAGCTTCGTGCACCGTACCGCTGAGGTGGGCCCCGCCCCCAGATGGGGGGGACAGTGATCCATACGGGGGAAGAGCAAATTCACACTCTGGATGGTGGAGTGGAAAATATATTTATTATATTTTCTTATTTATTTATTTTTTTCAGTTCTTGTGCATCACTGGTCATGTGCGCCGCCCTCGTGCTAATCAGAGGATGAATTTTGGCCTGGGGTCTGGAGAGAAATCATTTTAGTGTCACCTGACCAGGCATTTTTTAAAATGAATCCACTGGATTATGCTGGGTTCTTTTAACAGTCAGTGGAGTTCAGCGGTAACGCTGAAGGGGTGGCATAGATCTCACCACGTGAAATTCCCCTTTAGTTAGGCTTTGGTGTCCTCAGTGAGAGGTCACATGATCTGGGTGGAATGAGCAGTCTTGTTTTAGCCATGTCAGGCTGACGTGAGGATAGCGTGTTGCTTTTGTGCTGTATAAGACATTAAGGGCTGATCTGGCACTCAGTCCTGTGCATTGCAAGCATCATATAATGGTTTTCACAGTTAATGATGTTGTTTTTTGGATTTACCAATTAGTAGCAACTGGGAGTTACTGTTTTATGGATGGTGCTAGGGGTGGGAGATACATCAAAAATATCTCACGATTTTTTTAACGCAGGATTACGATCCACGATCTTATCACAATTCTTTTTCACGTTAAGACTATTATGCAAGTTATTGAACAGTACTATGAAAAATAAATTCCATTATTTTCAAGCATTTTTGATATAAAGTAAGAAAACTTAAAAAACAAAATAACAGCATACTCTTTTGGGTGTTTTCTTTTGAAGAAGTTAAAAAGGTTTGGCGTATTGCCATCTGACATGCAAATTTTGCAAATAACTGTTGATTTTCGAAAATATAAACAACTTCCATGTTTTCGATGTGAAAGTATTTTTCAGGGACCAACTACTCCATGTCGTCCATGCCACTACATTGCCAAACAGGGAAATGTGTTTCATGTTAGTGTTTACATTATGCATTAAAATTAAGATGAGTGTAATGCCAAAACAAATGGTGCGTCGAAATGGATTTGGCTGACAAAACAACCTGTGTGTATGAGCCATAGAACTGATAGAATGTGCACTGTAGCACAATACTAACTATCTTTCCCTAACGGCAGACCGTGGAGTCATTTTAATCATTTACAATGTAATATCGTGAAATCGTACACCCCTATTACTTTATAAAGCTTAAATATATATTTTTTTATTTGGATAAATTGAGGAAATATGTATCAGGTATAACTAGGAAGTGGTTATTTCTGTTGATTGCACCTATTACTGGACTTATTTACCCTGATGCACCATATCATTTAAGGGTTTGGACCATGGGAGAACCTGTTGGTTAGTTAGTCCAGAAAGCTCCATCAGATACCTGTGAGTGGTTAATGGTGGCACCTTAAATAGTTATAATTTCAGCACCGACTGCATGCTGTTCCATCATAGCTGTGTTGTGTCCCCGGTGTCCAGCGAGAGCCAGTGCAGGCGCAGTATGAAGAATTCCCCTTCCTGGAGAAGGACTCTGTGATGGACTACACCAGCATGCAGAGGCTGGGAGCCAAACTTGGGTGTGTATCCTAACGCCATGTTCACCCTTAAACCAGGGATGGGAGATAGGAGGCTTAATTTCTTGCATTACCATGTGCTGTCTATTACTGACAGCTTCAGTCCACTTCATATTGATTGTTTTACTGATTCCCATTGGCAGTGAATAACAGTTCACAAATAATCCCACCCCCAATAGGTTTTTTTGTAAGCACTTGAACCATTTTTTTTATATTTATGGTGTTGCAGCGTCTAGGTTATTATTGGGTTTACTCCCTGAAGGCCAGACACAGCCTTGCAATTATTTTTTGCAGAAAATAAAAATATTGCAATTCACATTGGTTCTATGATGTTGTGGCTGACGCAGGTCATGGAAGGTGAGTATGTGGCTTAACAGCTGCCTGCCTTTGGTCTCCTGGGTGCAGGTTTGTCTCAGGCCTCATCCACCGGGCAAAGATTGAGGCTTTTGAGCGCATGTTATGGAGGGTCTGCAAAGGCTACACTATCCTCAGCTACTCTGAGATCGATGAGTACCTGGAGGACCCAGATACGGTGCGTTGATTTGAGAATTGTTTAGGTTGATGAGTGGGTGCAGGACCCAGACACGATGTGAATGGATATGGTGCGTGAAATCATGAGGCTCTGGTGATTTAAGGCATTTATGAGTTGGGGTGGTTTGATGATTGTGTATTGTTTTGTGTTGGCTTTTTGATGTGCTGACAATGATGATGTGATGTTGCTCTCTCTAGGCAAGACGTTTTAACTGGGCTTTATGTTCAATGTCACTGAGATGCTTTAAAATAAGTGGAACACAGGCAGGCTCTTCGTTAAACTGCCATGGTTCATACTGTCTCTTGTCTTTGCAGGGTGAACGCACCAAGAGTGTTGTCTTCCTTGTCTCCTTCTGGGGGGACCAGATTGGGCAAAAAGTGAAAAAGATCTGTGACTGGTAACTGAATCCTTCATCTGTCTGACATCGTGAATGTCCACAGGTATTGGTGATTTCCCATGATATTAATCTCTTTCTGCAGCTACCACTGTCACCTGTACCCTTACCCAAACAGTAATGAAGAACGAATGGAGGTGGTGGAAGGCCTCAGGACTCGCATCCAAGACCTGAACATCGTAAGTTTTCTGGATGTCATACAAAAAAATTATGACAAAACGGTTTCCATTTTGTTAATCTGCTGGCTCCGCTACCATGATCCCCATCATGTGAGCAAATGAATTGCAGAGGTCATTTTTAATACCCTGAAAACTTCTCTTAATAAAATCAGACATTGAGGTATCCAGGGTTGTAAATTAAGCTTAATCTTATATATTTGTTTTGGCATTACACTCATCTTAATTTTAATGCATAATGTAAATATGTCAGATTTATATAAAGTTTTTAATTGGCATCAAAGTATATACATTGCAAAATGCAGTTTGGAACACTTGGAGAAACGTTATAAAAGTACATAGTAAGGAATGCTGGTAGTTTGTTTTAATCATGATATCTGATCACCAAAGACTTAGGTACCTGAAGATGACTAAATGGTGTAGTTGCAACATTCAGATAAATAAATAATAAAAACCTAACTCACGTCACTATTTCTGGTCTCCTTCCATTGAATATGTAGGAGCTCTTGTGTGCATGCATGAGCTATTCACACCTAGCCGTACCCCCCCTCCCCCTTTATGGCGCTGATGGGGATGTATCTGGATCACATTTCACCATTGCGTTGTTCATCAAATTACCATGCGAATACGATTTGAATACGTGGTATTGCGGCTATTTAGAATGTGAATAGCAATGTTCAGGTGTGAGCGGTACTACACACTCCCAATGCAGGTAAAACAAAGTAAGGTGACATGGTTTACTTTTTTGCCGATTTAACCTAATCTTAACAACTTCCGACAATGGACGTTTTGAAAAGAAGACAGATTACGGATTTAGTCAGCGTTTTTTTTCATGATTCTACATCATAGATAGATTTCAGCGAGATATAAACTGAAATAACACGAGAAAGATATGTGGCATCGCTGACGATGCCCTCGTCCCCAGAGGGTTATGTGCTTACGCCAAGGAGCTTACAACGCGGGTGGGAACTTGGAGGCAGTAGGATATAGAGAAAATAATCATGACTGAACAGTACGCTGGAGCTGTCTTGTTGTGTAGTGAGGCAGAAAGCATAGATGTGGACTGCTGTTGAAGATAACTTATTGGTGTAAGTGGTAACACTGTTATCAGGCAATTTGTGACTACCAATGAGAACTCATTGCCTGTGATCAGAAGCTCCCCTGTTCAAATCCTGTGGTCAGCAGAATGATTCCTCCGTTGGGCCCTAGAGCAAGATCCTTAACCCCAGTTGCTCCTGGGACTACCTGGCCCTGCTTTCTCAGTTGTATGTCTTTTTGGATCAAAGCATCTTTTAAATAAATAATTGTAAGTGAATGTAAATGTTAGGGAAATGTGAAGCAGGCTGATTGGGAATATGTTTATGAAAGTGAACTTTTGGGCTTTACTTTCATCTGATTGCCCAGTCACAGCTGAAGGTCACTATACTGGGGTAATGTGGAGGATTAGCCGAGTAGTATCTTACCTCCATGACAAGACATCAGTGAGATATTGACTCTTGGCGTTTATTTTGTCAGTTTCATTTTCTCACATAGACTCTGATACTTTAATTTGATAACTTGTGTTAAGTTCTGTCAGTGCTTTTTAATTAACTCTTCAAAGATGGATGTTTACCTGGTATGAATTTGTTTCACTTTATGTTAAAATTGTGTAATATTTCGAACCATCTGGCTTAAACGCAATGCAATATACAATATTTGGACAAAAGTATTTGGGCATCTGGCCATTACACCTACAGGAACTTTTATGGCAACTCATTCTAAGTTTACAAGCATCATATGTTGTTGGCCCCCTCCTGTAACAGCTGCCACTCTTCTGGGAAGGCTTTCCACAAGATTTTGGAGTGTGTGTGGGAATTTTTGCCCTTTTGTCCAGAGGAACGTTTCTGAGGTCAGGCACTGATGTTGGACGTGAAGGCCTGGCTCACAAACTCCATTCTAGTACATCCCAAAGGTGTTTGATGGGGTTGAGGTCAGGCCTTTGTGCGTGCCAGTCAAGTTCTTCCATATCAAAGTTACTCAACCATGTGAATTTGGACCTTGCTGTGTGCACTAGGGCAGAGTTATACTGGAACAGAAAAGGGCCTTCCCCAGATTGTTCCCACAATGTTGAAGCATAGAATTGTCCAAAATGCATTGGTATGCCAAAGCATTTAGAGTTCTCTTTACTGGAACTAAGGGGCCTAGCCCAACCTCTGAAAAACAATCTCATAACATTATCCCTCCTCCACCAAACTTTACGGTTGGCACAATGCAGTCAGGCAGGTAATCTCCTGGCATCCGCCAAACCCAGACTCGTCCATCAGACTGACAGATGGAGAAATGTGATTCGTCACTCCACAAAACACGTTTCCATTGCTTTCCAGTGAATTTACAGTTATTGCTTCAACAGAGTATTGGTGATTTTACACGCTATGTGCCTCAGCATTCAGCAACTCCACTGTTATTTCACATGGTTTGCTACTTCATGGCTGAGATGTATTTAAATGGTTCCTCTTTGCAATAATACCACTTACACTTGACTGTGGAATATATAATGGGGAAGAATTTTTTCACAAACGGTCTTATTCCAAACATGGCATCCTTTGACAGTACCACACTTTGAATTCACTGAATTCTTCAGAATGACCCATTTTTTCCGAAAATACTTGTTAACCTGGGTCTGAATAAAACACCAGAATTCAGTAATTAAGAGATGTCGAAGTGCTTTTGTCCATAGAGTGTGTTTAACTGCCTTTTTTACTTTTTTTCTGTCTTGGTAATGATTTATTTCTTGGGACCAGGTCCTTCATAGGACAGAGGAATACTTGAGGCAGGTACTGAACAAGGCCTCAGAGTCTGTCTACACATGGGTGGTTCAAGTCAAGAAGATGAAGGCCATCTACCACATTCTAAACCTGTGCAGCTTCGATGTCACCAACAAGTGTCTCATTGCTGAAGTGTGGTGCCCAGTCAATGACCTGCCTGCCCTACGGAGGGCACTAGAGGAGGGCTCGGTGAGTCTATGCTGACCTTTATAGAAAGTTGCAGTGGAGCTAGTACTGCCCTTTAGTTCTTGGCTGCATTCAAAATCACACACTGTACACTATACATTTAAACAGGGAAAAAGTATGCATTACGGCAATGGTAACTTTGTACAATTTCCTGATGTACTATGTTACCTTTGATCTGCTGGACTTTGACTGTTAATGACACGTCCTACATAACAAGAAGTAACGAACAAACCGTTTATGGCTGTGACTTTCACAGTCTAGAATTGTGGGATTGAATAGTGTACAGTGTTCACACACTTCGTATTTTGACCTGATGTAGGGTGCCATTAGGGAACTTATTGTGCCCTAATACGCACTGTGGTACACAGTGTTATGTCTCGTTTACTATTTTGCCACACTATTTAGTGTGAACTTGTGCAATTTCGGATGCCACCTTATCACCCTTCCAACTTGTCAGTTACTAATGAAATCCTTCATGAACTCCTGTTGTAGAAACTGTAACATATTCAGTACATTAACCATTTATCCAGGGAGCTATGGTAGCTGAATTGAACAGGTAACTGAAGTGCAGGTCTAATCTGAATAGCTACCTACTGGTCCTTGGCCTAAATGGTGGGAGTTGGATGGATCTTAACAGTTACTACCTAAAGTCCTGGTGCGCTTGCCGCATGATGATAATTAGGTGATAGACAATTCAATAAGTGCTTCAGTTAGTCATGGTTGATTGTGTGAATGATTTGGCATGGGGCAGTGAAAGAATAATTATAGTTTTTGTATTTCCATGGCCGCCAGCACGGGTAAAGTGACTTTCCTTTCATTTCCTGCAGAGAAAAAGTGGTGCTACTGTCCCTTCTTTTGTGAACCGCATCCCAACCAAGGACCCACCGCCCACCCTTATAAGGACCAATAAATTTACCTCGGGCTTCCAGAACATTGTCGAGGCCTATGGTGTGGGGAACTACAGAGAAGTCAACCCAGGTAAGGGCAACCATCTGTCTGTCTTCTAACCGCTTATCCCAAGCAGGGTAACTGGAGGGCCTGGAGCCTGTCTCAGGCACAATCAGGTGTGGGACCACTCAAGCTTTTTTTTTTTTTTTTTTTTTTTTTTGCTTTTAAACTCGAAAAAATAAATTGTATCTGAGGGTTTGTTTTCCCACCTGCCACTTTTGCTAACCTGATTTTGTGTTTCTCTTTTCCTTTCAGCTCCTTACACCATCATCACCTTCCCATTTTTGTTTGCGGTGATGTTTGGTGACCTTGGGCATGGCATCATCATGGCCCTTTTTGCCTGGTGGATGGTACTGTTTGAGAACAACCGAAAGTTGAGACAGACGCGTAACGAGGTGGGTACAGGCACCCTCCAGGCCCATGCCATGGTCCTCCTTTACTGCTCTACCGTAACATGCCTATAACCAGTGTCCAACATCTTCCACAGTTCTTGACCACATTCTTTGAGGGCCGCTACATCATCTTGATGATGGGCCTCTTCTCCACCTACACCGGACTGATCTACAATGACTGCTTCTCCAAGTCTCTCAACATCTTTGGCTCAGGCTGGAGCGTTAAGGCCATGTTCTCCCAGAATCATTGGACGTGAGTTGGGAGGGTGTCCTGTTGGGGAATATTTTTCAATGGTTGAAACATTATGTTAACCAGCATTTTTGTGAACAAGTCATGTTTTTAACTGGTCTCATTTTTTCACACCATTAATAGGAATGAAACTTTGCGCTCAAATGCCTTGCTAAGCCTTGACCCCAGTGTCCCTGAGGTATTTAGAGGACCCTACCCCCTGGGCATAGACCCGGTCAGTTCTGGTCTTATTTACAAAACTTTGGAGTGCAAAAGCATACTGCTATTCAAACTACAACAAATAAGTGTGCTATGTTGGAGAACGTTCCCATGTGTTTTTTTGTCTTTGGTGTTGCAGGTTTGGAACATAGCAACAAACCGTCTCTCCTTCCTGAACTCCTACAAGATGAAGATGTCTGTGATCCTGGGCATCATTCACATGAGCTTTGGGGTCGTTCTAAGTGTCTTCAATCACCTGTAACTATCCTTCTTAGGGGGGTGGTTTGTGGTTTTCTGATTCAGATTTAGGGGATACAGTGTAAAGGGCAATGAATCTTAGTGACTCCATTATAAATCTTGAAGATAAATGTTTTGTGGTTGACCTCTGATGGCGTTTTGTGACCTTTTGCCCTTAGACAGTGCAGTTGCATCAAAGATGAAGTTCCTCCCAGAATACCTAATCTGTGTTTCTACCCCTGCTACTTTTTTCCTGGCCCATCTCCACATTCCTAAGGCACTTCAAGAAAAAGTTCAATCTGTACCTGGTCTTCCTTCCGGAGCTGCTATTCCTATTGTGCCTCTTCGGCTACCTGGTCTTCATGATCTTCTACAAGTGGCTGGCCTTCTCTTCGGTGAACTCGAGTGTGGCTCCCAGCATCCTCATCCACTTCATCAACATGTTCCTCATGCAGGGGGATGCTGTGACGCCGTTCTACCCCGGGCAGGTTGGTTCCAGATGAGGGGTGGTATTTATGTTTGCATTTTAGCCAAGGATTGTAGGTCGTGTAAGAGATCTGTGCTGTGCAGAAGAGGAATGGACCACACATTCAAATTTGATTTAGATGTTTGACCGTAGATGCACAACACTGATATGCAAATAGGAGCCAGTTTTCAAATTTTATTGTTAGTGGCTTTTAGTCCTTTTCCTGGCGCCCCCCTACCAGAATGTTTTTATTCCAACCCTACTTTAATCAGGTTGATATAGTCCTTAATAGGCTAATAATGAAAATGGCACATTGAAAGAAGTGTGGGTTGGAATGAAAACATTTTGACAGGAGGGCTCACTAGGAACAAGATTGAGAACCAATATATTAAGCCATTTTGTTTTAAAATGATAGAGGAGTAGATTGTGAGTATGAATAAATGTGTGTTGGATTTCCCACACTAGTGTGTCAGTGATTTATAACTTTATTATTGGTGCTGCATCCATCGATTTCTGGCCAGTTCAGAACCAGTCATATCTGTGTAATAATCTGTGTGAGTAACTTGAGCTTCGTGTGGCCCCAACAGGCAGGTTTCCAGGTGCTACTGGTGGTGATCGCATTGCTGTCCGTACCAGTGCTGCTCCTGGGAAAACCAGTCTACCTCTACTGGCTGCAGCATGGGGGCAGAGGGCTGGGAATGTACAGGGTCAGTCTGGTGTGGAGGGGTCATCTCATGGTTTCATTATGGATGAATCATCTCTGGTCTTATTGCTTCATTTGTATTTTCTTCGCTCTCTGAGTGCTGTCAGTTAAAAATTTTTGTGACTGGGCAGATCAAGGTCAGAGGACAATCTCAATCTATCACTCAGGGATACGAGCGAGTACGGCACAGCAGTGATGAGGAGCTTTGCCTCCTGCGGGACCAGGATATGGAAGAGGGTGGCAGTCATAACAACCACTCCTCCGGCAGAGAGGACCAGTCAGAGGAGGTAGGAGTATTATTATGGAATATGTCAGTAACATTTCAACAGTGCTGATAAATGAGGCAGTTTTTTCCCCATTTTTGCGAGTCCTTGTTTTGTGCCTGAACACGTAGTTCAGCTATGTTGGTTATGAACGAGTGCTGGAGATGTTTATACATATACTTCTGTATGGTCACCTACTACAAAAGTTAAAGCTATAAAAGCTGAAACAATGACATCATGGTGTCTTCTCACATGTGCCAGTTTGACTTTGCGGAGGTGTTCCTGCACCAGTCCATCCACACCATTGAATACTGCTTGGGCTGCATCTCCAACACGGCTTCCTACCTGAGGCTATGGGCTTTGAGCCTGGCACATGCCCGTAAGTATTGCCAACACTGACCTGAGAGAACGGCTCTTCTCGTCCTAATCCTACAAATATCACATGTAAACACTACAACCTGTCATAAAGGGTTTTTTTGCCTTTGATTTTGTTGATCTGGAAGTTATTTCTGCTGATTAATTTGTTCCATAATTACATTATTATTGTCATGTTTTCATCAGCATTTTGTCACACCCTAACAAATATTTTTTCAAAGAACAAGCTGCTATTTGTGGACATGACTTATTGAAAATATACAATCTCCATTTTTTTTTGGCCAACAAACTACAGTATAATTACTTTTTGTGCACTGATGAACTGAAATGAGATACGTCATTGTCCTTTAAGTACTTAGTGTTTAACCAGTTTTAACCAGTGCTTGAATTTGTGATGCAGCTCTCAGAACATGTACGTGAGCTGGATAACCTGCTTGCCTGTGTGCTTTGTCAGAGCTGTCGGAGGTGCTTTGGGCCATGGTGATGCGGGTCGGGCTGCGGGTTGACACCAACGTCGGCATCATCTTCCTGGTGCCTGTGTTCAGCCTGTTTGCTGTGCTCACCGTCTTCATCCTGCTGGTCATGGAGGGCCTGTCTGCCTTTCTTCATGCCATACGGCTGCACTGGTCAGTAATCCTGCTCTGCTCGTCCTTTCAGCAAAATGAACTATCATTCCAAAATATCTTCAGTTGCTGTTGTAGACCATGGTATATGAGGTAAGATCTTTATGTTCTTCTTCCCTCTGCTGTGTAGGGTGGAGTTCCAAAATAAATTCTACAGTGGGACAGGTGTGAAGTTTGCACCCTTTGCGTTCTCGCTCCTCCCCTCCAGTTTCGAACTCCATGGCCTGCTGTGAATCTGACACTTGGAATCCTGCCCTGGGATTCTGGACTTGACTTACGGGGATTCTGTGACATTGAGCCTCATCGCTGAATAACTCTTATTTCTTCCTTTTTTTTTTCATAATAAAATCTTTGTTGCACTGGATGCCTTATACTGTTGCAACCAAATATCATCAGATCATATTTTGTTTTAAATGAATCTTCGCTATTTAATTGATTTCTGGTTCTTTTGTGTGCTTTATGTCCAAATGTGACACACTTTCATCTTACAGGTTTCAGAAAACTTGGAGGATTTGATTTTTGACATGGGCAGGTACCTCTTTTATACACGCCGAAGGAATTATATATATATATAAGATGCTCAAATTCCAACTAAGTAACCACCCCGAGGCGTTTTCTTTTTTGTTCTATTGTTAGCTTAACATACTGATGCCACCTTGATTATTGGATGTTGGAAATGTGTACAATGCAGTTTGCTGGGTGCTTCTGTCCCAAGGGTGGAGACTGACAGTAATGAGTGAAGGTAGCCTGTAGCCAACATCTCGCGTCATTATATGAATGTCAGCGCTAGACTGATTTTAAGCTTAGGGTGATACAGTCAAGCCTGTATTATGATTCATGTTAAGAAAGTGGAAAGCACAGTTCATCTTTGGGCGACAGTTTTAATTGATGCCTTTTTATAAACAAAATGTAATTTTCCATAGTGAGGACAGGTACAAGTGACCTTGAAATGACCAACCTGTATCTTCTAATGAATGAATGAATGAATGAATGGTGCAGCAAATTAGATGACATTTGCCCTTGTGACAAGTGTTGATAATATGAGAGTGATAAGCCAATTGGGTAATGCAGGGACAAACTGGACTACATAAATGCTGTGGTGGTTTCCCAAAGGAGTGAAATCACATTCTTTTTTCCTTGTTGTGCTCTCAGTTTTGTTCTAATTGTATTTATTTTAATGAATGTGTAGTTATTATCATAACCCCTTCTTATTGTAAAGCAACAATAAGCTAAAGCTAATTTGATTTTTTTCATTAAAAAGTTGTTGACTTGCCATTACATCATACATTCCCTGATGGTGAATGTCTTTTTTACAGAACATTTTCAAAATTCACAAAAAAAAACTAATGAAAACTAATAAAGCTGATGACTGGGTTATACGGTGCCATGTATGTTGACTTAATCTTGTACTACGGTGGCTGTCAGTGATACTTTATCTGTCATGCCCCCCTTGAAAGCAGAAGAAACTACATGTCTCCTTGCCCCACATTTTATCAATTAATTAACATAACACCAATGTAAAAATGTGCCTTGCGAAAATAAAAATGTCTTTAATCAAAACACATTTTGAAGATGAATTCACAAAACAAGTGCCATCCCAGCTAGGCAGACTTCATCTTTTAAACTAGGGTTTGAAATGATTCCCGTAAGATGACCTGTTTGTCTTAGAAGGTTTTGCTTGTTTGAGAACCACTATTTTATGTCCCAGCCTATGAAGATTTGTAAATTACGAAGTTACAAATCTTCATTATACTGTGTGTGTGTGTGTGTGTGTGTGTGTGTGTGTGTGTGTGTATATATATATATATATATATATATATACACACACAC
>JAODJW010000040.1:37240029-37262844 GCA_026777045.1 Hyperopisus bebe | reverse complement strand
GGGTTTTACCGATGCAGACATGATAGAAACGATGCATCGCGATACAAATGCCAATTTGTATCCGATGCACACATTTTGAACCGATGCATCGCATCGTTAACTTTTTAAGCCGATGCACCGAGCGAATCGGGGAATCTTCCCATCCCTAATACCTACTACTAGTAGGTGTGTATTTACGTGTTCATTAACGAATGAATGTTACATTTATAAAGCGTTTTACAGAAGCAATGGGAGCCACTTCTTGAAACAGAACAGTATAAACCAGTTTGTTTCCTTCTTCCATATGAATTTTCCAGCGTAACGACGATATTACAGCATTAATTGTATTTGTCTGAAGTTCAGTAAATAACTGAACTCTTAGGAGATGATATGGTTTTCATATGTTTATATAGGTCTTGCCAATGTTATTATTTTAATATTTATGCAAACAAAAAGTGCATAGTGCTGCTAACTGTATTCCTGGTTTTCATTATAGAGCTTGGTGAAATGATTGCAGTTTGTATCTATACTTTTTTGAATATTTTCAGCACATTTAACAATACCGCAATAATACTGAAAACTGATAATTTTGGTCACTATATAATCGTGATGTTTTTCTCTACTTGGTACTGTTATATTCTTCCTGTAATTGATCAGAGACCCTTTTTTATAGATCAACGTAAAATTTCAAGTTGGAAAAATATTTTAGTTGTGTGATTTCTCATGTGCCCCTCTTGGGGAATACCACATAGCCAGTGGCCCCCAGGTAATTTGAGTTTGAGACCCCGGCTGTAGATAATTTTCAGTAAAACTAAGACAGGTATAAAAGTGAATTCAGTTGTTTTCTTTTGTTCTAAGTAATTTTATTTAGAGAGAAAATTGTGTATTAGTATGTCACAAACAAAAGGAAAAACTCTCAATTATCAGTGTATCAGTTAATAGGCAATCAGAAACTATGTGGATTCACAATCAACTGAACTAATAATAAGAACACCTGTTTTAGCTCTTCTGTCCATACAAGGAATAACAAACTATCAGCCTTTCTATGCCATCTACTGAACCATGTTTAATGTCCTGTATAGCCACCTTTATTCTCAGTGACCATCGAGAGCCTGTTGTCCATTGATCCAATGAGGTTTTTGATCTGATAACATTCCAGCTAGCCCCCCCCCCCCATAGACACTGCTCTGAGAAATGTACTACTTGGCACCTTGGTTAATCTCAAGTTTTAGTAAGTCCCAGTATTTCTCAATGGGGTTTAAGTCAGGTGATGGTGGGAGCCAGGCCACAATTTGGTCACTTTTAAGTCTTTTTAATCGATTAAATGGTTGATGGAACAGGGTATTGTCCTACATATCATAACCATTTTGAAAGCTGCTGACTTTTTCTTGTACCAGTGTTAGAATAAGGTATATTCTAGAAAATGGGTGCAGATCTTGGAGTTCGTATTTAAACTATCTGCAAAACTAGCTGCAAAACCTTCTCGAGACGTGTCCGTACCCATTCTTAACATTTTATCTTGTGTACCTTATTGAATGGAAGTCGTGTTTCAGCCCTTGTGACCTTAGCAATGTCACGCAGTACTTCACTTAGTACTTCCAGCGATTCCGTTCACATTGCAGCTCTGAAATATGGTGGCATTTAGAGTTTGTTTAATTTGATGCAAATCTTTAGCAGGTACTTTGTGTCTTCTGCTTTGTGTCATCCATCCTCTTTGGCCACAAAATGTTTGATTGTTGTCCTTTTTTGGCCCATCTTAATAGTAATAATAGTTTGCCTAATAATTCTGCACAGGGAAGAATACATGATCTCCTAATTAACTCCAAAATAGAAAGCACGTAAAATAAACACTTGCATCTAAACAAGGCGAGGGAGGAGGGCATAAAATCATGTACACTTGCTTTTAAAAAACTCAGAAGTTTTTGCTTAAAGGAACACAAATATAATTCAGGCTTTTATTAATTAAGATGCTCCAAAAATCACAGCCCCCCCCCCCCCCCCCCCCCCCCCCCCCCCCCCCCCCCCCCCCAATTCGGTGATCCATGGGCAACAGTATTAATATTTTACATTAACTGAATTTTCTCTCTTTTTTCTTTGGTGGAATTGCAGAAAACACCCTGACCCCTGTGGGTGATTCTCATAGTGTCATACCTGGATTTGGGGCAATCCCAGATGTTGAAAACAAGAAAAGTCTCACTGTAAGATGGCCAAGGTTACCAAATTTTACAAATAGTTTTGTAGAACTATTTCTGTTGTTCCAGCTATGTGCCTTGAGCCCTGCTTTAGCTGCCTTTAAACAGGTTCTCAGTCAGGGTTAAAAGGAACCAATCAACCTTTTGCTTTTGTTTTCCAGAGGATTGAGGTTCAGACTCTGTATCACATAGAGCTGCATGTGGCCATCAATACTGTCCCGGAGATGTTCACAAAGTCCAGTATCTTTTACTTCCTTCGAAACACCAGAGGTGAGGAGCTCAGGATTGGACCCAGGAAATTGAAACTGAATATTTCTCATGCTGATTCTGTGTGTTGAGTTTGCATATTCCCCCCATGTTTATAAGGAATACCTCTTGGTTTACTTCCATTCCTCCGCTGGGTTGGTGTCTTTAACTTGCTTGTTGTTTGCATATTAACGTGTACCCAGCGTCCCAAGGGTGCGACGGTGCAGGTATCCCACGGTACGGTACGTACCTCGGTATTTGGGCCACAGTTTCGGTTCCGTTTAAACACAACACTACAAATAATAATACAACAAAACAAATAACAAATTGCATCTTATTTATGTATAAAATGTGTACATGTATAAAATTCAAAGATACAAAATGTACACAAAAACACTTTAAAAATGTTAAAGTGCCTCTTAAAGTGCTCTAAACACAACACAGTAGTCAGAGTAAACATACTTTCAGAAATATGTTTACATGTATAAAATTCAGACTTACAAAATGTAAACAAAAAACACTTTAAAAAATGTTAAAGCGCCTCTTAAAGTGCTCTAAACACTCTATATGCCACTAGAGGCTCTGTGCTTGAGCCAAATCGTTTTCGATGGCTTTGTGCGCTTTGTCATAGAGTTCAGGAATTATAACGTCTCTGAAATGTGTATGGCAGGGCGCAACGTAACATGGGTCGAGTGTTTTAATTAAGTGGCGAAACCCTGCATCTTCGACACCAGAAAAGGGTTGCAAATCTTTAGCAATGAATGATCCCACTACATGGGTTATTTTCTTATGTTTATCAGATGTAGCAGGGTATGTCTGTTAAAAAGCTTTTTCGATAGACACTTGTTTACCTGCAGTTACCTTTTCGTCTGTCCTCAGTTCAGGAACCGTTATATCAGCATGACTATGCTTGAGATGCTACGCCATATTCCTCGTGTTTCCATTAGCATATGGGACACAAAGAACGTTTTATACTGTTTGCATTGTTAAGCAATGTTTACAAACAGTGACATTTCTATTAACAGTTTTGACTCCCTGGTCGTTGTATTCTACAGTGAACCTGAAAAAATTCCATACTGGAGATTTTTACGAAGCCGGTGTTTTTCTTTTTTTCTTTTGTACCGAGCTGCGAGCTCAGCTCCAGTTACGTCAGTGTGAGAGAAGGCGAGTGGGTGGAGCCACAACAGTGATTGGACATTAACTCACGGTAGAGGGCTTTCGCTCATGGGCGCTTACTGCTTAACAGTAGCCTGATAAGCATTAAGCGCCATTTTCAAAAGGAAGTGCAAAACCGAAATACCGCAGTACACAAGGGAGTACCAGACTGTGCAGCACGTACCGAACGGTCCGGTATTTTACCAAGTACCGTTGCATCCCTAAACATCACACTCTGAGCTTCCTGGAATGGGCTCCAGCTTTTTCCTGAATATAATGTAACATAAGCAGTTACATCAATTAGAGGAAGAATGATTTCCACTGTGGATGTATTATAGAGACCATCATTGAGCCACTGGATATAAACGAAGCCAACAACCTGATGCCACGATTGCTGGAGACAGGAATGCTGAATGGACCCTCCTTGCTGATGCTGAAGAATATTCTCAGTCATGTGTGTAGTACCGGGCCCAGATGTTTGAGACTGAAACCTCAAGGGTATATGTGGGCAGTCTGCTAACACACAGGAGTCAACTGATTAATTGTCCCTGTTACAGGTATGTATACCACAACTCACCATCAATCAGCTAAAGGTCTCTGGTGGTGGCTACCACCAGTTGGAGCAGCTAGCTAAAGCCAAGGACCTGCAACACAGGTCTGAAGCAGTGGAATTCACAGAGCCGAAACCCATGGAATCATACAGTGTGCACATGATACGGGATGAACTTCTGAACAGCGTCCACAAGTTCCACAGCCACATTGATAGAACTCTCCAGCAGCTGGAAGGTCTGTGCACGTTTGTTGATGTTTGCTACTGGAGGAAGATGTCTGTTCATTAACATGCATGGCTGTTTCAGTACATGGGTCAAGTATGTAATTTTAGGCATGTTAATTTAAGGGTGGTGGTCTGGTTCCTCAGGTGAGATCAAGCTCTTTATTCCTGAGATGGACCTGGCCCAGGAGGCAGATCTGTTGGCTTCCATGCCAGAGGTTGTGGAGAAGTTGGAACAATGTGTGATAAATTGGCAGACTCAGATCTTCATAGTCATTGAGGAACAGCGGAAGAAGAAACCGCAGGTGAGGTCACACCGCCACCAGTGTTTATGATGTTTGCTTTCCGTGGATGCTTTGTATAATTATGCTTTTTCCCCACCCCTGCCCCAAGGCCCCAGGCCCCATGGCAGAGATAGACTTCTGGCGAGAACGTGCTGCTGTCCTGAGTGCCTTGAACGAGCAGCTGAAGATGCCTGTAGTGAGGAAGGTCTTGGATACGATGAACCTTGCCAACCCGGTCGTCATGCAGAACCTGGAACTAACCATGTTGAATCTTAGCAAGTTGCATGTAGAAGCAGTGGAGAATGTGCGCTTCCTCAGCACTTTGGAGAGACACTTCAAGGTCTGAAGGCATGAAGAGATCATACTTTATGTCTACTGTATGAATTTATTTGTAGTTTTTCTTTACGTGTGACCCTTCATTCTATATTTAAGGCCTGAAGGGGGTATTCTATAAAAATAGCTAAAGAAAACCAGACATTCCCGAAAAAGTCAGACTCAAACTAGCGCCATCTCTAAACTTAGCCTTATGTCAGTCCACTAACGCAGTTCAGCTTTAATTAATCAAGGTTCTTACAAGACAGACTTGTATAGTCTCACCCAAGATATTTAGGACGCCCAAATGAATGGATGAACGATAGATTGATCAAATTAGTTGGAAATCGTGTAAAACTAGAGTGTTTTTTTTCCACCACAGAACAAACCCTGCTGATGGAACTGTATCAAAAATACAAAGATGTAATCGCTAAAATAGGCAATACTGTGGCCATAAAGCAAGCCAGGGAGTTGGCTTGGCAATGAATTGCAGACAGACTAAATGCATAAGTTATGTAAATGCTACAAATGTACCTAGTACAGTGGCACGGTGATACAGTGGTTTATGCTGTCGTCTTATACCGCGAAAGTTCCTGGTTCAATCCACAAGTTTATCTGTCATTCTTCCTATATAATGTTATTCTGTATTATTTAATCTCTGTAAAATACTTTCAATTGCATCCATGTGAAATGTTCTGCGCAAATAACTGTATCTTGTCTTAGTAAAATAAATAAACTTTCAAAGTAGACAATAAGTAAACAAAATATAAAAATATCTTCCTGTTCATATTATTTTAACAGATTTTTTTTTCAATAACAGTTATTGCCTTTCAAATTTGACCTTTGTAGCATGGGTACGCTTTTAATTAAATTATTTTAGTATTAATTATAATGCTGAGATGTGATTTAATAGGCTTTATTCTATTTATTACATGACATGAGTAGTAAGAGCGTGGAATTTTGTCCAACGGAACGATCTTTTGGAAATCTGTTCTCACACGTTGGATGTTCTTTGAGACAACGCTTAACTAAGCGAGACAGTTAACCTGGTCTGGAGCAGACTTGTTCGCAAGTTACCATGATAGCTCAACAGGGATTCATTTTATACACGTTGATGGAACGGAGTTCCCATTTAAATGAGTCTGACTTGTCGAAATAAGTCAGACTTTCCCTTCATCCTGCTTTGTGGAATACCCCCCTGTTCAAAATTATTAATTAATTTTGGTTCAGCAGGTGCTGTTGCTCCCTCTAAGGTTTTGCGGTTATTGATTTGGAGCTCTATGTGTGAAGTTTGCATGTTCTCCCCATGCAGTTCCCTCCCACAATCTGAAAACATTCTGTTTTGGTGCAGCAAAGGCTGTAAATTGCAACTAGTTGAGTGTGATTTTTAAATGTGTGTTTGTGAGTTTTCTTCTATAGACCAGTGTGTCTCCATAATTTCCTGCATTTTCTGAATCGTTCTGGATCACCACATACCTAACTTGCTTTCCAGTTAATGAAAAATGTACAGATTCATGGGTATTGAGCTTGTTGTTCTTCCCCAGAACCTGGCCACAGGGACAGACTTTCGTGTGGTCCTGGAGACTATCCCAGTGATGATGAATGGCATCCGCATGGTGTGGATCATCTCCAGCCACTACAACAAGGATGAGCGGCTGGTGCCGCTGATGGAGCGCATCGCCTGGGAGCTTTCGGAACGGGTGGCAAGAGTGGTCAACGTCCGCTCCATCTTCAGGTGAGCTCCCCGCTCAACTTCATGACTGTCCACATTTATCTTTCTTATGCAAAAGCACGGACTTCAACCCTGACCATTCATACTCCATATCCACCGACAGGACAGGGTTGTGGTGACTTCAACACTAAGTTAACTATTGATATAATATGTTTAATAATACAAGTGCTGTCTAATATATGACATTCTACATATACAGTCTTGGAAGTTACCTTCCAAGCTCTATGGATGAAATATACGCAACATGTCTTGTATATATATGTTTGGCTATTTGGTTCGGCTGGATTTGTAACTTCTGACAATAAGTCCAAGACCCTTAACTGCTTATTTTGCAATTGGTTTGGAGCCCATTGCCTCAGTCATCCTTTGTAAATATATGCAGCAATTAGCTTAACTTATTTTCTGCTGATTAACCTTGGGCAGCGACAGGCGAGATGTGGCGAAAGCCAAAGCCCACGACGGGAAGCAGGTGCTGGAGCTGTGGAAAAGCTGCTACTTGGACGTGCGCGCAAAGATTGAGATGTCGGGGCGCGACTCGCGCTGGGAGTTTGACCGCAAGAAGCTGTTTGAACGGACAGACTATATGGCCACCATCTGCCAGGATATTTACGACATACTGCAGGTGGCCTGAGCCCCTTCGCCTTTACATAGCACAGCCAGGCTGTCCTACTGCATAGTGAGGAGCTCGGCCGCTTGGTGATTGAAGCTGGCTGCCGGCCCCTTAGTTTGCTGATGCTCTTGATTAGTACTTCTCAAACTGGACTGGTGGAACCTAAAAAACACGGCTGGGATTCCTTGAGATGAGAGTTTTGAGATCCATTGTCTTAGATTAAAATACATTAAATATACTCATCATGCATTTTATGTACATTTATTTATTTGCCTCCTTACCTGGAAGAGGAGAGATTTTCTAATTGGTTAAAGCTGTTTTTTGTTTGGAAGATGAACTTAAGATATTATGAATGTTTATATTAGTTAATCAATAATACCATACCAATAATGCTTAATCTTTTCAGTGGAAAATTTATGTGTGTGAAGGCTGTGTTGTGGTTTGCAGATTCAAGAGGAGTTCTGCAACATTTTTGGCCCAGAGCTGAAGGCAGTGACAGGCGAACCCAAACAGATCGACGAGGTGCTCAGCCACGTGGGTGACTTGGTGCTGCCCATGGAAGAGCTTAGCTTTGACCCATTCAGCATCGATAGTGCGAGCAGCTGGAAGCTGATCATGCAGGACTTCAGGACTAAAGTCCAGGTGAGCACGAGAACTTTTTAAGAGCCTCTCCTGCATTCCTATGTCATTCCCTTACATTTGACCCTGGCTATTGCTAACCATCCCCCCCTTCCCACTGACCTGCTTCACCATCTGCAAAGACCATAGAGGGAGTAGCCATCAAATTCATAAACCAGTCTTTCAAGACGCTACGCTCAGCAGAAACGGCCTTCGACATGCTACTGAAGTTCAAGCACATTCGCTCCAGGGACATCATTAACACCCAGATGATGAAGAAGTTCAATGACATCCTGGCACAATATTGCAAAGAGGTATTTTTAACTCTTCTTATAATGCCATTCTATTATTGGCATCGGTTTATGTAATATTCCTGCACTATGAGTCTTACGTTTTTTCACCTTTTTAACATAGTACCCTTGTCAGTGCGTTATGACCATCATAGACTGTATATCATGTCTTCAATGGCACTACAAAAAGCATCTGCATTTATAAGCCCTACAAATTGTACAGCCTTTAAAATTAATGTGAATAAGTGCTCATTTTATCAGACTGTTAGGTAACTCCGTAAAAATTACAAAAGCAGTGAATCTCACCTGGAAGTACTCCACTTGGGGGTATTGTGTGGTTCAGCGGTCTACAGTAAGTCTCTGTGCCTGTAATCAGAAGGTCGCTGGTTTCAGTCTGGCCTTAGCACATCTGCAGGTCCTTGAGCAAGGCCCTTAACCACCAGCTCTGTGGGTACAGCTTGCTCTCACCTACAGCAACCAAGTTGGGGGAGGCATAAAGAGAATTTCCCCACGGAGATTTAAAACAAGGTTCAAGTATAAACCATCATCAATAATCCATATCTTGTTTTTCAGCATGTTCTTATAGGGTTTTAATGTATTATTATAATTTTAGGCTGCTTTTCTTCTTGTTTCTAGTTTCCCTCCATCAGTGTTCCTCTTGTTTGTTTTGGTTCTTCATACCATTTGCATTTTTCGGGTGGTAGGTGGATACCATCAACAGGCTGTTTGAGCAGGACAAGGACAATCCCCCACTGAACAAAAACCAGCCACCTGTAGCAGGAAGCATTTACTGGGAGCGCTCACTCTTCCATCGGATCAAACACACCATCATCCGCTTCCTCGAAGTGCCAGAGATGTTAGAGGGAGAGCAGGGCAAAGCGGTACATCATGTTGTCTTCCTTAGTTGGAGGTTTCCATTCATGATTCTCGGTGGCTCTGATGTAATGTCACAAGTGTTTTGAAAGTGTTTCAATAATTGATCTAGTATTTTAATGTAGATTATTGTCTGGTGTAGGCCAAGCAGAAGTACCTGGAAGTAGGGATGAAAATGAAGGAATATGAGGTGAAGAAGCATGAGCGTTGGCAAGAAGAAACAAAGCAGATTGTCCCCTTGCTGATGAAAAGAACCATATTAATCACCCGCAACAGCTCAGAAACTGGCACTAGGGACCTGGCCGCCCCAGAGCTGGTGAAGTCACCTCATTGTCTCTCAAACACTTCCGCTGCTCACAACAAACAGTGTTTTTCAGTTGTATTCAAAATGGGCATTGTACTGGCTATTTATTTTTTGTTCAGATTTTGCCTGTGGGGGACCAAGATGTGGAGAGGGAGGTTTGCTTTTTGGTGAACTTTCCACTTGAGCTGAAGGAGATCATCTCCGAGACCAAGTATATGGAACGACTGGGATTCCCTGTGCCTGACCTTGCACGCAGCGTGGCATTGCAGGAGGAGAGGTTCCTCAGGTAGGTATCTCAGCTCTGCTCGCTGAAACACAGCATGTAGGTATAGCAGTATTGCAGGTCCAAATCCAATATCCACACACTGAAATACACGCCATGTGCTATGTGCCCAAACATCTTTGCTTGAAGGTCCGTTGATGGGCTGAAGAACCTGGTGAACCGCTACCAAACCCTGATAGATTCCCTGGACGACGCCGAGTTTCTCTTATTGGCTGAGCAAATTCACGATCTGAGGAGGGTGATGCGCGCTGGGCACAGGCAGCTCAACTGGAATGCCCTCGGTAACCCATGGCCCACATCCATAATCTGTCACTTCAGCACTTTGACACCTAGTAAAGTTCTGCACATTGGGTGTATTATTACAAAGTACCAGAAGAAGCAAGAAGTAATGCTGACCTTTACTTGTTTTTGATGCCAAAATCTGGTTCAAAATTAATACATTTAGACGAAGTTGAGAAGTGCTGTAGAAGATATAGTATTAGAATCTGTGACATTATAATGGTGTTTGGTTCTGTGGGTCAGGACTCTGTGGCCAGCAGAATAACCATGTCAGTGTTGGACCCTTGACAAGGTGTTTAGCCCCAACTACTTTTCTAGGAATGTCTCATTATGCTGGTTTTCTGTGTTCTCTGTTATGTGTGTGTGTTCCCTGTAGGTATCTCTGAGTTCATCAGTCGAGGTGCCCTGGCCATCTCTAAGTTTGAGTCACTAGTTAACCAAATTAAAAAGAACGAGAGGGATATTGAAGTGAAATTGCAATCCATCGAATCTGCAAACCTGTTCAAGTTTCCAACCCCTGACAGAGCACCGGGGCTACCAGGTGTGACACTGCTTTTACAGTTCAGGTTGATGTTTGTCTAGACATGCAGATTGTCCCTCAGGGCATATCAGTAAGAAGCATTTTCCACAATCCTTTGTTTTGTTTACAGAAAATTGGGTTTATATTTGCATTTTGTCAATTTCTACATTTTTTATTATATTGGGACACTTTTATGCAGTTTATGCTCACATGCTCACTATATTATACACACAGATGTGTGCGCTGAAGATCTCCTGGACAGTGGCCTTTGCCAGATGCTCCCAGTGCACCCTCACTATGCGTTTAGGTCTGCCGGGTCCATCTGACATTCTCCCCTGCTATCTGATCCAACTCACCAACAGGTGGTGATCAGTTGACAGCTCAGCTCCTCTCTTTCACCAAATTACAAAATGGATCATTGAACTGCGGCATAGGGTACTTTGGTGCCAGGTGTATTCATGAACCCGATTAGGTTCAAACATGGGCTTTCGATTTAGCAGTCGATCTAAGCTCCTACCCTCACCTATGCTCACAAACTTTGGGTAGTGACTGAAAGAATGAGATTGTGGGTACAGGTGGTAGAAATGAGCTTCCTTCACAGGGTGTCTGGGTTCAACCTTAGGGTGAGGAGCTCAGACATTCAACAGAAGTTCAGAGTAGTGCTGCTGCTGCTCCACATTGAAAGGAACCAGTTGAGGTGGTTCTGACATCCATCTGGGATGTCTCCCTGGGGAGATATTTCAGGCATGTCCAACTGAGAAGAGACTTGGGGCAAACCCAGGACACGCTGGAGAGATTACATCTTTTGGCTGGCCTGGGAACACCTTGATATTCCCCCAGAGGAGTTATCTGGGAAGACGGAGGTCAGGGCATCCCTGCTTAGACTGTTCCCCTCAGGTCCTGGCCTCAAATAGGCGGTGGAGAATGAATGAATGAATGAATGAATCTCAAATTCCATATTATGACATCACACATGCACCAAATCCTTCTCATTTTGGGCCTGAGATGTGTAACACTTTCCTAGATCCCACTATCCAAGGCTAAGAGGTGGCAGCATCTGCTCTTTTCTATGTAGCTCTCTTGTCTCTTCAGGAGTGAAGGAGTTTTGTGAGCTGATTGAACAGGAGAGAGCCAAGGATGTGAACCTCCTGAGCAGGAAGTACAGTGCCATCAGCCCCCTGCTGACCAAAATGGAGAGCCTAATTATGCAGACCAACAGCGGTAAAGCAAAGCGAATGGCCCCATATTATGGCTATTGGGAACGCAAGGTCTGTGATGCCCTCATCAAAATGTTGCTAAGGTGGGGTGCCCCGACATCAGTAGCCTGGCTCAGACAGGGTTCTCTGCTGAGCTTTGCTCACTAACGTCTTCTCTTCGACAATAGGAACTTTCAGGGTTTCAATGCAGCCCTGTTGGGTGACGTCGCTCTGTTTAAGATCGAGACGATCCTCTCTGCCCCAGAAATCGTGCTGCATCCAAAAAGCAGCGAAGTGTACAAGCTTATAATGCAATGTGTCCGAGACTGCGTGGAGAGCACAAGGGTGAGCCAGATCATACAATTTACATAGTAACATACAATTAATTAATTGAGTAAAAAGTTGTGTATTTACTACTTGAGGTTTTCCAGGGGGACGCTTGGAGAGTATCATTTAACAGAGCAATGCAGATCACAATATAAGAAAGATAATAAATTATCCAAGACAAAACATCAGTGAATTAACCAGCACAGAAAATATTCTCAGATCAGGTTGGGATATGCCTAGAACTTAACCCATCCAATATAGGGCATAAGGCAGGGATACAACCTCGATGGGATGCCAGTCTTTACATGAGATAATGTTACATATAGTTCTTTAAATATATGAATGTACTTTGTCATTTTACCTTGCCAGCGGTTTGTTCGCTGGATGCATGGAACCTGCATAGAGTGCCCCCCTCAACGCGTTGACAATGAGGATGAACCTGTGGTGTTCAGTTTCTACACCGACATGTGCCAGCACCCAGAGGTTAATGAACAAGCCCTGGCCATCTCCCAGAATGCACAGCGCCTACTGAGTGCCGTGGGTCGCTACCTTGGCCGCTGGAAGCGGTACCGGCCCCTGTGGAAGCTGGATAAGGCCATTGTCATGGAGAAATTTGCAGCCAAGAAACCTACCTGTGTTGCCTATGACGAGAAGCTTCAGTTCTATGCTCGAGTCGGCCAGGAGGTGGCAGCACAGCCCCTTTTGAGGGATGAGCACATAATCCGACTCAACTTAGAGCCCCTGGCCCACAGTGTACAGGAGAACATCCAAGCCTGGCTCAGCTCCCTTGGACGTCTGCTCAACCAGTCTGCCCAGGAGGACCTCTTCAGCCTGCGTGACAGGCTGCAGGTACTGTACCTTTAATTGGGGCCAGCCTGGTAAAGTGAGGTGCTTTTCATGGAAAAGAGTGTCTCTCTAATTTCCCCATCACCCTGAGAAATGAATATTGAATCAACTGAAATGTTTTCCAAGATGCGTAAACAGGATAATCTCTGCTGATATGTGTAATGTAGAGAACATGAATGAATCCTGGTGTAGTTTTTTTTTATGTCTGTGCTCTTTTGCTTGTGTGTTTATGCATATTTGCCCTTCAGAGGCTGTCAGAGTTTCTGAAGAGGAGGCCAGACACATTACAGGACCTGAAATTTGTGCTGGGCACAATCACTGACATAAGGGACATGTCGCTGTCAATGGAGATGCAATTCATCGACATTCAGGAGAGATACAGGACCCTGAGCATGTACAGAGTGGCGGTGAGCCTCCTTAATGCATTCATCCCAAGACCTACTATAGCTGGTGGGAGTGTCTTCCTGTTAAAGAATGGAGAGGATTCTTTTTCTTCTTCTTCCTCACACTGACCCTGCATTGGAAAAGTGTTTATGCAAGACTGATGGTTAGATTATTATTACTATTTTATTTTTATTTTTTAATTTTTCTTTTACAATGTCCACCAGTGACATTCAGTATTTTGAACGTGTGCAATCCTAGTAATTCTTTTTATTGAAAGTAAATTTACAGAACTGAATATTTAATGCTTTTGTTGTTGCTTTGTCACCAAGGTGACAGAGGAGGAGATGGTGCTTGTGGGGAATATCAGGCAGCTGTGGAACGACTTGCTAGCTGAGTCACGACAAGTGGACCGCAGCTTGGGTCAAGTCAAGAAGAAGTTCACCGAAGTAAGTAACCCCACCCACCATCTACATTTTAATATGAGACAGACATTATTTGTAACATGGTAAGTATGTGCAATTAGAAATGTAGCCATTGTACTGAACATCTCATGATTCCCAAGAAACCCACTCCCAGCCTTCATTTTTATGTGTCCCCAGATCACGAAGGAGCAGATTCAGACATTCAAGCAGGAGCTCTCGGTGTTTGTAGAGAACTTCAGCATCCGGGGCCCGGGTGCAGCAGGGGACGACATGGAGAAAGGTGAATCTCCACTCCAGCACCCCAGCACCTTGTAGACTCCAAACACTGCAGAGCTGACCTGGGTACTCTTCTCTGCTGGCAGGAGTAGCCATGCTGAAATTGTATGAGGCGGAGCTTGCAAGCATAGAGACCAGCCGCCAGGAGCTGAGTAACGCAGAAAAGCTCTTCGACCTGCCCTTCACCATGTACCCAGAGCTGCTCGATGTGCAGAAGGAGATAAGGGGCCTGCAGCAGATCTACCACATCTACAAGGCCCAGAAGGTAAGTGGACAGCAGTATCAACTGTAGACAGAGTGGCAGATGTAATCATTGTAAACCACAGGAGGAGTCCTACTGAAAGGCCACAGATTCTCTGTCATGGTGGTTCCAATGAGATTTCAAAATAAAGGTCATCATGGCTCATTTCTGTCACAGTGCTTCCTCCTTATTACCTCTAATCTAATGAACTGCATTATAACTACATGATATATAAAATAGGTGTATATATAATATATAGTAACTGCATCATAAGTAATCTAATGAAAATCGCTAAACATGCCTGAGGCTTCTGAAATTTCCCAATTTCTTCTGTGCCTCCCTTTTCAATTACCAGTGTGGTCAGTGGCACCATGCCAAATTCAGATTTTTGATATCTGAATTTTAATATATTTTTATTTTTATTTTATTGCTATTTTTATATTGTCTTTTCCTGTGTTATGGGTTTCTTTAAAAGTTCATGACAGCAAGTATGCACGCACTCAAAACTACTGTACATCGGTATATCAGGACGTTGTTAGTAGAGCATCAGGATCAATCTCTTTTACAAATGTGTGTGAAAATGAATAAATAAATGATTATTTATACACAGTTGCATTTGATAAGTACAGGCATAGTTTGCCTTGTAAGACAGTTGGCTAGTACCAGCTAAATGTAGCCGTCCCTCAGTCCAGCTGTTTAACCTTCTGACTTGCTATCTAGTCATCACTTGTAATCGCATAGCTTCCTGTTTAATATTAGTAAAGAACTCTGTGAACATCATGACAGTGAGCTGATTTTGTTTTTATGACCACTGTCACATGTTATAGTTAGCAAAACACTGAATTCATGAAAAAAAAAATTTATTTAAAAAAAAAAATGGCAGACTCCTGTCAAATTACAGAAAATTGTCATTATTTATTTATTTGTTTGTTTGTTTATTGGGGGAGCACTCTAATTGTGCCCCCGCAGAATTTTGGCTTACATGACACCCCTGACTACGATTCCTACCACTCGCCTATTCATCTCCATTATTACAATGGGACACCAATACATACTGCTGCCACCTACTGTACGGAGTGATGTACAACACGCCACACGACATGCCTGCCCCATAGAGCCAATGAGGCTCTTTTCTCCTGCTGGACCTTTGTCCTTGTAGTTATCGGGAGTGTAATTTCACCTTTGTATGTTTGCTCTTCATCATGATGGTCTGCACCCTGAGAATTTCTGAGTTCTTCATTTTGTGTGTCTCCCAGGCAGCCAAGATGAAGTGGTCTCAGATGTTGTGGGTGAACCTGAACATCGGTCTGCTACAGGAAGGCATAGAAGGTTTCTATAAAAGCCTTCGCATGCTTCCCAAGGATGTGCGAGTCCTTCCGCCGGCCTTCTTTCTGGAGGGTCGCTTGAGGGAGTTCAGGGAGTGTCTGCCCCTGCTTCTGGACCTGAAGAATGAGGCGTTAAGGGACAGGTCAGGCTCCAGATGATCCTTTTAACCCACAAATTATGTGTGTTATTTTGACCTTCAGTGGTCTTCCCCCTGCAAATGTAATATCTAATCCTCAGGGGCATTTTGCATGTTTCATCCTAACCCTGTATTCAGCCTGTGTGGGACCTACTTTTCCCACTCAGGCACTGGAGAGAACTGATGGAGCAAACAGGCACAAGCTTGGAGATGAACCGTGACACTTTCACCCTGGAGAACATGTTCGCCATGGAGCTGCACAAATATGCTGGTGTCATCAGTGATATTGTCACCTCTGCTGCCAAGGAGCTCAGTATCGAGAAGGTGGTGAAATGATGAAATGCAATGATGCTTTGTTTGCCATTTGCACAAGTATGAGGTCAGGTATAAAGCCAAACTTGGGCTCCAAGTGCAGGATCACCCATTTATTATTCTGCCAAGGACGGGGTTTAAACTGGCAACTTTCTGATCATAATTAAGAGGCATAACCCACTGAATCAGACACCACCCCTGGTAGATATTTGTGCATTTAGTGTTTTATACTCTAAAAGATGCTTACAAACACTGATGTTTAACATTAATATAGTCATAGATATTTCTGTGTTTTTTTTTAATGACAGGGCGTGAAGGAGGTGGTGGACACCTGGGAGAATATGAAGTTCAGCGTGCAGCGTTACTTCAAAGGCACACAAGAGCGTGGCTCCATACTGGGGGGTGTTGAGGAGATCCTGCAGAACCTGGATGACAATACCATGAACCTACAGAGTATGGCCAGCAGCCGGTTTGTTGGGCCCTTCCTGGACACTGTACAGCAGTGGGAGAAGAACTTGTCTCTCATTAGTGAGGTCATAGAGGTCAGTGTTCTTTGGTATCACCATGGGAACAATTTTAATTTCTGTTCTTGCGTAGAAAACTGAGTCAAATACATTTTCATGAAGACCACACTGCAGTCTAAATTAATTTGTGTTTGTGTGTTAGTTTGTATTTACCACATTGTGGGGACCAATGTGATAAAACCTGTTACTTTTTAGCATGGATGGAAGTTTTTCAGGTCTCTACAATATAAACCTCAATTTTATAAAAACCTTTAAATGCAATCAAAAAACTAAAATAGTGAAAAGTCTTGTTCTATGTGGTTACCTATGGTTAAGGTTAGGGCTGGGTAGGGGTTAAGGGTGTTTTAGTTTGGATTAGGGTTATGCCCATAGAGTGTGTGTGTGTATGTGTGGATTAGGTTTATATTACAGTGTTACACCAAATGTTCCCCACAATGTAAAAAAACCACCATTTCTTAGCTCCCCACAAGGTTCTGTGAATGTAATCAAAAAAGTAATAATGCCAAAAGTTTTGTGTATATAAAAAATATTTTGTTTGGTTACTCATGGTTAAGGTTAGGGCTGGGTAGGGGTTAAGGTCGTTGAAATGAATGGAGAGTCCCCACAAAGGTATAACTAATAACGTGTGTGTGTGTGTGTGTGTGTGTGTGTGTGTGTGTGTGTGTGTGTGTGTGTACACATGTGTGACCACCCAGGTATGGATGCTGGTTCAGCGGAAGTGGATGTATCTGGAGAGCATCTTTATTGGTGGAGACATCCGCTCTCAGCTGCCTCAGGAGGCCAAGAAGTTTGACAACATTGACAAGTTATTCAAAAAGGTTGGATAACAACCATATAACAATATCTGTAATGATGGTATTAATAGATGTTTAAGCCAGTATCATCGATGTCCCAGTGTTTAGCATCACGCCCCCAAAGGTTCCATCTCATCACTGGTCTTTGTGCATGGAGTTTGCATGTTTTCACTATACATATATGCAGTTAAGCTAAGTGGCATCTCTAAACTGCCTATAGTATGATTGTGTATGTCAGTGTATGTGAATATGGGCTGGCATTCTATCCAGCGGGTACGCTAGCCATGTGCTCTGTGCTGCCGGGATGGGCTCCAGGTCTTCCATGATTAAAACTAGAAGTGAGTGGATGACTTATTTTTCAGTTTATGACAGCATTATTCAAAATATAGTACAATTGTACTGAATACAAAACAACACCTTTAAATGTTAAGGAGAGCATCAGAAATCTATCAATCTATTTTTCATTCCACATAAACAGTACATGGCTGCAGTCGGCATAGAGATTATTCCACGAATCATGGACATGAGGGAGTGGGTGTCCTGGACAGGATAGTAGTACATCACAGATATTCTTACTACAGGCAGCTGATGCACAGGTTAAGCAAACAGGTGTACCAGCAGAAACCCTCACAAACTTGTAACCTACCACAAAACATGACCTACCTGTTGAGTCATTTTTAGGAGAAATGTGATTACTTTGGTTTCCTGTAATATTTATATGGAGCTGTGCATTAACTCCATATGTGCCTACGCATCTGGTTTAATCAGATAATGGCAGAAACAATGAAGGAACCAGGGATCAAGAAGTGTTGCCTGTCGCCGAACCGACTGTCCGAGCTGCAGAGACTGAGCGACGGGCTGGAGCGGTGCCAGAAGAGCTTGAATGACTACCTGGACTCCAAGCGCAATGCCTTCCCACGCTTTTTCTTCATCTCAGACGACGAGCTGCTCAGCATCCTGGGCAGCAGTGACCCAACCTGCGTCCAAGAGCACATGATCAAGGTGGGGGTCTGCAGAGCCATCCATTGGCCACCCCATTGACCTGAGCTGGTCTGTGTCTGTGTTTTCCCTCACGTTCTGAGAGTCAAGGCTACCTTACTTGTACAGCTCTTGAGAAAAATTAGACCACTCCATATTTTTGAAAAAAATTTGAATTTTTAAATCCTGGTTTAATCCTGGCTCTGCTGGCAGAAGGCTACACTGTGCAGCTGTTTGTTTTCAGGCTCAAAATTTCTAAGACGGCAGTACACAAGAACAAGGTGAAGCAGGAGACACTGACAATAACCAAGAACCAGCCAGGTAGAGGGCAGAAGCAACTTTCTAATGCTTAAGATGACCATCAGCTTATCCAGCAGTGCCTCAGAAATCAGAGGATGAACTTCAAAAAGAATGGGAAACATTAAGTGGTGTGACGTGCACTGCTAGGACAGTTCATAACAGGCTCAAAACTGAAGACCTATAAATCAAGGAAGGAGCCCTTCATCAATGAGAAGCAGGGAAGAGCCAGGCAAATGTATGTTTTACATAGGCACATACCCATAAATTGAGAAATGAGTGAAACTGAATTTCTTGCTACGGTCTCTTAATTTTTTTCAGAGCTGTAGTACAGACTGAGTTTTTGGCATTACCTGCTTCAGTACTAAACTAGTACCCAAACCTGAATTTGGATCAACCCACTTGAACTGAAGATCCCTAACTTATTATTTTGTAGCTATTGTTCATGGTTATGAAAGTTGTTCTCTGAAATTGTCAAAACTGGGTTCCAGTGTACTAATATATATATAAAAAAATATATCAACTGTTTAACCCTTTCATGTCACACAACCCAGATGTATGACAACATCGCGTCACTGCGATTTGAACCCGGGGGGCAGGGAGAGATGGTGGCGGCAGCCATGGTGTCAGCTGAAGGGGAGGTGATGGATTTGCGGCAGCCTGTGCCTGCTGAAGGCCGCGTGGAAGAATGGATGTTCAATGTGCTACTGGAGATGAGGAGGACCAACCGCCTCATAACCAAAGAGGCCATCTTTCGCTATTGTGAGGACAGGGGCAGGTATGAGTCTCTGTTCTGGCTTTGAGCTTGAGTTTGACAGTATTGGTGGTGATGTTGGTGTTCCTTTCACATTTGTGTGTTGGTGTTAAAATTTGTTTCACTTTCATCACAGTGCACTGCATGTATACAAGGAACCAAGGAAAATTATACTTGAGGTGTAAAAGTATCATGCTAAAACAGCCTCAGAATTTGTGGTATGCCTGCTTCCGCTAAAGCAGTGGTTTTCAAATTATGGTTCCACAAGTTGTATGGGGTGTTCCTTCTAGTATGTGAAGGTGCTACATGGCAGGATATTCTCTCGCAGTAAACAGCTTTTCCACCTGCCCCATCCCGGTCAGCGACTTTTACCATTGTCCCCAATCACTGAAATAAACCTTTGAAAGATCTTGAAAAATGATTGATTTCCTGACAAAGATATTATATTTTTATATGTATATAATAATATATTTTTGTGACCATTTAGTTTAAAGTATTCTTCTGGCTTGCCTGGCTTTCTAATTTTAGCTTATTATTTAATTTTTTTTTTGTCTTAAGTCATTTCAATTCTTCCATTTTCTTGGTTATGGAACGTAAACAAGAATAATGGAAAGTTTTAATATCACAGCGAAATCAGTAAATTGCTTGACTCCCATAAAATGTTCAATTTCTTTCTCTCCCCCGGTTGACAGGGTGGACTGGATGCTGTTGTATCAGGGTATGGTGGTTCTGGCTGGCAGCCAGGTGTGGTGGACCTGGGAAGTGGAGGATGTCTTCAACAGGATGAAGAAGGGTGAGAAGCAGGCACTGAAGAACTATGCTAAGAAGATGCACCAGCAGATTGATGAGCTGGTGACCCGCATCATGCAGCCCATGAAGAAAAACGACCGCCGCAAGATCAACACTGTCCTGATCATCGACGTCCATGCCAGGGACATTGTAGACAGCTTTGTCCGGGACAGGTATGGGATGCACTCTCTTTGTGTTCCTCCCCTTCACTTAGTAAAGCATGAATTATTAAGCATTTTATAAACATATTTACACTTTGCATGTTCTTCCCACATCCATATGCGCCTCTTCTGAGTACTCTGGCTTGTTCCCTGAACACATGAACACATCACTTTGATAACACAAAAGAACACAAGTTAACAGCCATTAATTTTATCGGCCTAGCAATTAAATAACGTTAAATTCACCTAATGAATTGTGTGGCCACTATGGTTTGAGGACAAGTCCAGTCTGGGTTTAATTCTGAAGATGGTCACTCAGAGATCATCTTTCATGTTTGGTTGTGATCTGTGGATGTTAATTAATGCATGTCAGCACCAAGAAAGTCTTTTCTCCTAAATAGGTTGATCCAAATTAGATTCTAGTGAGCACTTCAAATGAAATGCATGATCAATCATTAAGTGAACGAATCAGTATAGTGGCTGAGATCATTCAGTCAACTTAAAATATTCAGTTTTATTCAATAGTTTTTATTACATTTAAATGAGTAAAAACATTGGAATGAAAATGTAAAAAATTGGTGTGGTTTGTGTTATTTCAAATTTAATAATCATAAATAATTTTCCACAATTTAAAAAAATACTTTTGGAATTGTATGAAGGTAAAAAACACCAGGACTAGTTTTTTTCCAAAAAAATTAAAAACCATTTGATTTATTGCCAGAGGTTTACATCTCAAGCATCAGTGATGGTACAGAATCATTTGGGACTGTGCAGCACTAAAGTAACTTTACAATATGTGCCTTCATATCATACATATCGGATGGTATCTCAGCCAGGACCATAAACAAGAGAGTAATTAAATAAATGTTGACACATACTGTCTTTATCCCGTTTTTATATCAGTTTCTCATAGCTGCAGCTTGATTTAACATACAGTACTATGCAAAAGTTTTAGGTGTCTGAGAAAGTGACATTCAAATTATCATCATATTGGTGAAAAACTATGGTATTATGTCTGCCAAAGTGTGTTAGTGTATCCATTTCCAAACCTCTTCTAAACTTACCCCAGCATTTGCAGCAATCATCTAGTATACCCATGTATACCCCACCTCGTATGGCTAATCATTACCTCATTGACTTTTTTAAACTCATGCTATGAATACCTCTTGATCTCTGAATGTGTCCATTTTGAACTTGCCTCTCACACTGTCAGAGGGGGACCCATTGTTTCCTGGTATAGGCCTCAGGTTCTACACAATGATTATGGAAAAAGGATGCACACTTAATATTTAAATATACATTTTTATATAAAAACCAATTGAAATAATGTGAAAGTCAGATATTACTATTGAGTTGCCCAGTATAATGTCTTAAGTTATTTTATGGTGTGTTTTTAGTCAGTTAATGATTCTGTGACTTCCTGTTCTCACCCATGTCAGCATCATGGATGCCTGTGAGTTCGAGTGGGAGAGTCAGCTGCGTTTCTACTGGGACCGGGAGCCTGATAGCTTGTTCGTCCGCCAGTGTAGCGCCTCATTTTCCTATGGTTACGAGTACATGGGCCTGAATGGCCGCCTGGTCATCACCCCACTGACTGACAGGATATATCTCACACTCACACAGGTGCTGTTACCTATGAGAGGTTGGCTTGTCTACATGGTGTCTAAGAATTTACAAAAAAAAAAGACAATAAGCCAGAAAATGCATAGTTGTCAGCAAGTGGTTGGTTTCTCTTTCACTAGGCCTTGTCCATGTACCTGGGTGGAGCTCCAGCTGGTCCTGCAGGCACTGGGAAGACTGAATCTACCAAAGACTTAGCCAAAGCCTTGGGCTTACTGTGTGTAGTCACAAACTGTGGGGAGGGCATGGATTACATGGTATGTCAGTCTGAGTTCACATTCAACAGAGGTTCTTTTTGAAATACTTCAAGGTTCTGCTGGCCAGATAGGAGAGATGTGCCTTTGTTGATACTCTTGGTTTTTTTGTAGGCGGTGGGGAAGATCTTCTCAGGTTTGGCCCAGTGTGGGGCATGGGGCTGCTTCGATGAGTTCAACCGAATAGATGCTTCCGTCCTGTCTGTCATCTCCTCTCAGATCCAGACCATCCGCAATGCTCTTATAATGCACCTGAAGAAATTCCACGCAAGTATCGTAAAGGGTCCTATGATCATGTTTAGGCAATTATGTCATCTTGATTTTATTGATAAAAATTTTGTTTAAAAAATGATTGAGTATATTTTTGAAAAGACCTTTTATATATATCAACATCTGATTTATTTGGTACTTTGTTGTGTTTTGTTGTCAGTTTGAAGGCCAGGAAATTGCCTTGGATGATCGAATGGGGATATTTATTACCATGAACCCAGGGTATGCGGGACGCACAGAGCTTCCGGAATCAGTCAAGGCCCTGTTTCGGCCTGTGGTGGTCATTGTTCCTGACCTGCAGCAGATTTGCGAGATTATGCTCTTCTCAGAGGGCTTCCTCTTGGCCAAGGTGAAGGATCTACACACACGTAAAGACACTTAACAGACATACACTCACCTAAAGGATTATTAGGAACACCTGTTCAATTTCTCATTAATGCAATTATCTAATCAACCAAT
>JAODJW010000040.1:37225337-37239929 GCA_026777045.1 Hyperopisus bebe | reverse complement strand
TGAATCAATGCCACGTAGAATTAAGGCAGTTCTGAAGGCGAAAGGGGGTCAAACACCGTATTAGTATGGTGTTCCTACTGTAATAATCCTTTAGGTGAGTGTAAAAGTCAATTCTTATGCCCCTATAACTGTGACAAAGACCATCAGATCAGTTCACGTACATTAACGTCTCTCTGTGATCCAGGTACTAGCCAAGAAGATGACAGTGCTATACAAGTTGGCACGAGAGCAACTGTCCAAGCAGTTCCACTATGATTTTGGTCTGAGGGCTCTGAAGTCAGTGCTGGTGATGGCAGGAGAGCTGAAACGGGGCTCCCCCGAACTCAGTGAGGTACTAACATCACATAGTTTAGTACCCCAGGGCTATACTGATGGACCAAATGCTGTAATTTATTGAACAGTGACTAAGCTAGAACCCTTTGAATATGCCCAGAAGTTCAAATAATTCATCTGGCAAAAGAATCTAAATTAGAGACATATATACTTGTGTGCAGTTTTTGGATTTTACCAAAAATCAGCATAATGTCTACATGTTAGAACCCTGCGGTCTCTCTCGAACTCTTTTAAAATGACCATTGTCCCATAGGTTTATTCCTTAATAGGTTGATTGATGATATGATGATTTTATGCCTTTGTGATGCAGTGAGCTCTGTATTGTGCTTGTACTGTCTCTGCCTCACCACAACTGTGTGTTTCCTGCAGGATGTTGTACTTATGCGAGCCCTGCGGGACATGAACCTGCCCAAGTTTGTGTTTGAGGATGTGCCCCTGTTCTTGGGCCTGATTTCAGACCTGTTCCCTGGGCTGGATTGTCCTCGCGTTCGCTACCCAAGTTTCAATGACATGGTGGAGCAGGCATTACAGGATAACAAGTATATCTTGCTGCCTAACCAGGTATCCTGGTCCTAGCCCTGATACCCCTACGTACACCTTCCCTGTTGAAGGCACTTAACCCAGCCAGTCATCTGCTGTGCAGCATCAGTCTCCATATACTGCATCTGACCAAAGCTGCTACGTTCTCTCACTTTTTAGCTGCCGGTCTTTCTTGAAAACAGCTGCACCAAATCTGTGGTTCATTTTCTAGGAGAAGAACATAGTGTTGTTTTGAGAAGTCACAAACGCAAACTTCTTCCATGGTTTCAGGTGGACAAGGTGGTGCAGATGTATGAGACTATGATGACCAGACACACCACCATGGTTGTAGGGCCCACTGGTGGGGGAAAGTCTGTGGTCATCAGCACCCTTTGCCAAGCCCAAACCAGGTACCTACCACTAGCACATTATAGTGCTTACAGATACCTTATTACCTCTGTTACCACCCAAACTAACCACTGCTAGAATGTCATAAAATGAACTAGAACTCTAAGCCAGTTGTAGCACTAGCATAGCTTTTTAGTGGAGCAAGTCTATACTGCAGGTCTGTGAGATACTTAAACGTTTTGTCTCCTGCACAGGTTGGGCTTGCTCACCAAACTCTACTGTTTAAACCCCAAGGCCATGAGTGTCATTGAACTATATGGCATCCTGGATCCCACAACTAGGGACTGGACTGACGGTATCCTGTCTAACATTTTCCGAGATATCAATAAGCCAACTGATAAAAAGGAAAGGAGGTAAGCTGATTCATTGAGGCAACTTTGCTTAATGTGAAATCAAACTATTTATGATGATGCTGAAGATGCTAGAATTTTGGGAGTGGAATTCAAGGTGAATCCTGAGATGAATGTTGTACTTATGTAAGCCCTGTGGCACATGAACATGCCCAAATTTGTATCCTGAGATGGAACAATGCATTGTGATGAAACGTGTGCTATAACCCAGTCTCTGTGCTGTCCTGCAGGTACATCTTGTTTGATGGGGATGTGGATGCCCTATGGGTGGAGAACATGAACTCGGTGATGGACGACAACAAGCTGCTGACCCTGGCCAATGGGGAGAGGATTCGTCTGCAGACCCACTGTGCCCTGCTCTTTGAGGTGTGCTGGCATGCAGACACGTAGAGGTGGGGTGGGAGGGCTTCTGTTTCCCACAGTGAGAGGGGGGCTATTACTACATCATTTAGGAAAGCATTTAGCTGCCAGTCTTAGGTAAGAATATGTGGAGAATTGTCAGCATGTTATAACCACAGTGCTATTACTCGGACTCATTTAATCTTAATTGTTTTTATCAGTAGTAATATGGGGAAGTCAGCATGCAGCGTATGATTTATTTGAGTATGTCTGATAGGAAATAAAATCCCTATTAGGTAGGAGATCTTCAGTACGCCTCCCCCGCCACTGTCTCTCGCTGTGGGATGGTGTTTGTGGATCCGAAAAACCTACGTTACTGCCCCTACTGGCAGAAGTGGGTCAGTAACAGACCCCTCAAGGTAAGGAAATCTGAGCCGGTATGCATAAAACTTCTCAGAGTAAAATTTCACTCTTAAATGCGTTACAATTCGTTACAAAAGAGTGACGTGATTTTGCTCCTACTCCCAGACTCATGAATGCCCTCATGATCGAGCCTGTACCTTTTTATTGATTCATTATTGTCGTGTGTTTGCAGGACGTCCTTTCTTTCACGGAAAGTGCGCGGTCTCCGTCTGGGTGCGCGTAGTGCAACTGGCTTAGGAGTCCTCTCCAGCTCTCTTAAATAATATAGGAGCTAAGACCCGGTCTTAACACTTAAGAATGTTTATGCATGCCACTTATTCTCAAGTCTGGCAGTAGGAGCAAAATCACGTCACTCTTAGAATTGAGACGCATTTAAGAGTGAAATTTTACTCTGAGAAGTTTTATGCATACCGGCCCTGATATTTAAAGGTATACTTAAGAGTGTACTAAATTGTTCATAGTTCGCTTTTTTGTTTTGTAATTGCTGTGTAGTGTCTTACCATAGGACTTTTTTAATCTTGTTACTTATTTTTCTTTCCAAGGAACAAGCAGATCTGAACAGCCTGTTTCAAAAGTATGTGCCTAGCCTGATTGACATGATTGTAAGTGGAATTGTAGATGGCAGGCAGGCAGAGAAGCTTAAGACTGTTGTTCCTCAGACCGACTTAAACATGGTGGGTAGAAAACTCCCCTATGTTCCATCACTGTGTAGTCATGTGTATGTAAACACATAGTACAAGGCTGTACCTTCAAAAGATGGCAGCAGAATATTGGTTTTAATCATGTGATCTTATTGTTACAGTGGCATATGATGGTCTTTGAGTAGTGTGGTCATTTATTTACAGGTGGTGCAGCTATCCATGATGCTGGATGCCCTGTTGGAGACAGAGGACCTGGAGGGAAATGTGCTGGAGTGCTACTTCCTGGAGGCACTGTGCTGCTCACTGGGGGGAACTCTGCTAGACTCAGGGAAACTTAAGTTTGACGCGTTTGTTAAGAAGCTGTCCTGCTTCCCAGTGTCCAACAACGATCAGGAGCTTGCTGGCCCTGGGGAACTGCCAGGTCAGGCCAAATGCAAAACAATAAAGCATTCTACTTTTGGTTTATCCTAGTGGTTTCTTGTCTAACTTTAGAAAAAACTTTCTTTACAGGGTCCTTGCCAAGCTTGTTCGACTTTCACTTTGATGGAACCTTAAATAAGTGGGTTCCCTGGAGCTCCATGGTTCCCAAATATACCCACAGCACTGAAGTAAAATTTATTGACATTCTTGGTAATGTATATGAAAATATATTCATACAAAATTATCCAGTGCTTACCTGGGTGAATGTAAAGACTGAGTCCTTCACTTGACTAATAGGAACATGCCCCATGTCTTATGAGATCTTTTGTATGACCTAACTGATTACCAGATAGTCCCCATCTGTGGTAGTATGTCTGTAAATAATGATGATGGGTGGCTGGGTGGATGGATGGATGGATGGATGGATTTTGCCAGCAACCCCTTCTCTACCACTCCCTTCCATAAATCCAGTCTGATTCTGCTTATAGTGCTGGCCTTCTTGATTCTTCAGGTGTTTCAAATTAGCTAGTAATGCTGGCCTAGATAACCTCAGCATAAAAGAGCAATTTGGGTTCCACAGTAAAAGCTCAACATCTACAGTACCACTGTTTGTCTTCAAGTGCACAAAGTATGCTGTCTATCACCCTCTCTTCAGTACCCACAGTAGACACCACACGGGTCAGCTGGCTGTTGGAACAAATGGTGAAGATAAAACACCCTATGGTATTGGTGGGGGAGTCTGGTACCTCTAAAACAGCCACAACACAGAACTTTCTAAAGAACCTTAGCACAGATTCAACTGTAAGTAGACTGGTAAAAGTGGTCGACATGTATTCTTTCTTTAGAAAAATGAATCAAAAAACACAACAAACTCACTAAAACATTAATGAAGAGCACAGTAGTAATAATAATAATAATAATAATAATAATAACTCTAGTAGTAGTATTAGTTGTAACCATGAGAAACTGGTACAACCTACCTCAGGTAGTCAATGAGACTTTCCTGTGTCATAATGTATTTGTTATTTCTTCACTTTTCAGATGATATTAACGATCAACTTCTCTTCGCGGACAACATCCATGGACCTACAGAGGAACCTGGAAGCAAATGTGGAGAAGAGAACCAAGGAGACATATGGTCCTCCTATGGGAAAGAGACTTCTGGTCTTCATAGATGACCTCAACATGCCAAGGGTGAGCTGTCTTCCCTGTCCATTCTTCCTTTGGCCTTTTCCTTCCATTTCTTCTCCTTCTCCTGTATCCTCAATACCCCTGTGTTCCCCCTTAGGTGGATGAGTATGGCACTCAGCAGCCTATCGCCCTACTCAAGCTATTGCTGGACCGAGGCGGCATGTATGACAGGAGCAAAGAGCTGAACTATAAGGTTCTGAAGGACCTGGGCTTCATTGCCGCCATGGGGAAGGCGGGGGGAGGCCGCAACGAGGTGGACCCACGCTTCCTCTCGCTCTTCAGTGTCTTTAATGTCTCCTTCCCCAAAGAGGAGGCCTTGCATCTGATTTATGCCTCTATCCTTAAGGGCCACACCAAGGTGATAAACATTACAACACAATATTATTTTCTTCCTGCACTGCAGATTTATTTTAGGTTGTCATTGTTACTGTTTTATCATGCACATATGCACATAAGAGAGTTCTGTGTAATTTTTTAAAGAGGATATTTTACTAAAACGTTTCAAGGCCTGGGATTTTAGTTTCAGCTTTTGCCTACAACCCTTGTCTGTAATCATTAGTCCAGTATACTGTCTATTGTGTAGTACTGAGAGAAGTATGTATGGAAGCCAAGAAGAAGTGTCTGCTCTGGTTTTCCGCAGGCATTTGATGATTGCATACAACAGATATGTGACAAGTTGACATTTTGTACTTTGGAGCTGTACAAGAACATCGTTAAGGACCTGCCCCCAACACCCTCTAAGTTCCACTACATCTTTAACCTCAGGGACCTGTCCAGGGTGTACAACGGCTTGACTCTAACCAATTCTGAGCGGTAACCCAAGCTTCCCATCTGCTTCCATATTCTGTCTCACTGCCTAAGTATGTTACGTCACACATTAGATGTGACTCTCCCTGTCTGCTTTGCCAGGTTCTTGAGTGTTGCCCAGTTCGTGCGCGTGTGGAGGAATGAGTGCCTGCGGGTGTTCCATGACAGACTCATCAACGAGACTGACAAAGCACTAGTATGTTTGACCTATGAAGCTTTCTTTTCCATTTCTGGCACTTTGGCTTGATGCTCAGCCAACTGCTTTGAAAATGGGTTGATGTCCTTTAGCTCCTGTACCTCTATTATGGTTTCTCTACCAGGTCCAAGGCCACATTAAGAGCCTGATACAGGAGCACTACAAGGAAGAACTTGAGTTTGCTGTGAGGGATCCCATTCTGTTTGGAGACTATAGGACAGCCCTCAACGAACCAGAACTTCGAGTGTATGAGGATATTCAGGACTATGACGCCTCCAAAGCCTTGTTTCAGGTTTCCATAGACTCTAAAATTCATTATCTTCCATTCGTCCACCTTCCTACTGTTTATCCTGGTCGGGATAAATGTAGGCAGCACAGGGAACAAGACTGGGGTACAGCCTGGATGGGAAGCAAGTCCATCAGAAGGCTACCCACAAAGCCACCATGCTGTCCATACTGTTTCTTGTAGATCTAAATAATTGCATTAATAAACCCACTGTCCAAAAATACTAAAGGAGCATTTACTCATAGTAATGACTGTGGTATTGATTACATTGATGTATCCCTTAACTGCTGCTTCTGCAGGAGATCCTAGAGGAGTACAATGAGACCAAGACATGTATGAACCTGGTTCTATTTGACGACGCTCTTGAGCACCTGACACGCGTGCACCGTATCATCCGCATGAACCGTGGACACGCTCTGCTGGTGGGGGTCGGAGGCTCAGGCAAGCAGTCCCTCACAAAGCTCTCAGCCTTCACCGCAGGCTGTGAGGTAAGCAAAACACTGCTATCCAGTCCCCGTTCATTTCTACTATGTTGACTCTCTGATACTCATTCCAGTTTGTGGCCAATTTGGTTAAATGGGCACTTTTCCAGGTGTTTGAAATTGTGCTGAGTCGAGGTTATGGTGAGACCAACTTCCGTGAGGACCTTAGAACATTGTACCTTAAGCTGGGCATTGAGAACAAGAAGATGGTGTTCCTCTTCACTGATGCTCACGTGGCAGAGGAGGGCTTCCTAGAGCTCATCAACAACATGCTCACCTCAGGTAACTCTGTGGACTGGTGTTCTGGTGGTAATGCATGTTACATCCCTGAAATGTTGGGATGAGTTTCAGTGTTCTTAGGACATTTTGACATTCTCAGGCAGAATGTTACAATCAGTTCTATATTCATGTTAACAGTATGAAACAAACTTGCACTGCAGTCAAGGCCAAATCTCTGGAATCAGTCAAAAGACATCTGGATGCATTATTAGAACCACTGAACTCCGAGCAAACGCACAATATGGACATGGGTTTAGTTAGTGGGTTTCTTATAAGCCTTAGAAGTAAAGTTTTCCCTGATCCTTTTGTGAGTGTACCCAGAATTTGGCATTTGGTGTCACAGGCATTGTTCCTGCATTGTTCCCTGATGAGGAGAAAGAGTCTATCCTGGGCCAACTTCGTAATGAGGCCCTGAAGATGGGTGTCGGGCCATCCAAGGAGAACATCTGGCAGTACTTTATCAACAAGAGCGCCAACAATCTCCACATCGTCCTGGGCATGTCCCCGGTGGGTGACACATTGAGGACACGCTGCAGGAACTTCCCAGGTACCATATTGAGCATTAGAGCCTCCAGGGAATGTAGTGATTGGATCTCTTGGTGTAATACCATTGAACAGCTTTATTAATCCTGAATTGCTTCTGAATATATCCATATGTAGATATACTGTATATTTACAGTAAGCGTTATAATGCTATTTTCTTTCATTATCTATAATTACTGTAGCTTTAGTAATTAAGTGGAATTGTTGAGGTGTAGTATGTTGCCTAAGAAAATAGTAGGGACCTATGCAAAACATGGCTGCCTACCCTTGTGCTTCCATTTCGTCCATTTTGTCTAAGTATGTATCCTGTTTGCTCATCCATCTTCAGCCACCTTTTAGCAGAGGCTCTTCAGACTGACCTCATGTTTCTGTCTCAGGGCTGGTGAATAATACCGGAATTGACTGGTTCTTGCCCTGGCCTCCCCAAGCTCTGCATGCAGTGGCCCAGTCCTTCCTAGGTAATCCCGCATCTGTCGTCATTTGCTGGTCATTTCAACCAGCTCCTATCAGCAATGCAGTACATTATATAAATGCAAAATGTACGTAAAAGAACAGCACAGCAGTGTACTGTACTTGGACTGTACACAAAACAACTGTACAACAATATACAACTCTACATATGCACAAATGAAACAGTACTTGGGATATGACCACATGGAAACTGTTGGAAATATATGTTTTCGCTGTCCACTTATTTTTCATGTAACATACTGATACTCCCAAATAACAATGCACTCATGGTAATCATTACATTGTTACATGTACAACTCACACCCTAAAAAATCAGCCCGCTGTTGTGCCGCAGGCGAAAACCCCATGCTACCCAGCGCACACGTGGAGGCGGTCATCAGCCACGTCTGCATGGTGCATGGCTCTGTTGGGGAATACAGCAAGAAATTCCTGCAGAAACTGCGCCGCAGCAACTTTGTGACCCCAAAGAACTACCTGGATTTCATCAGCACTTATATCAACCTGCTGAAAGACAAAGACCAGTACATACTGGGTATGTGGACCCCCTTTTTCAGTGGCTGGGACAGGTTGGTGGAATATGGGCCACGTATCCACATGTCCCATGTTCTGGTTTTTCAGGCCAGTGCAGACGCCTGGAAGGAGGGCTGGATAAGCTGAAGGAGGCAAGCATTCAGCTTGCCCAGCTTAACACCAAGCTGGCGGAGCAGAAGGTGGTCCTGGCTGAGAAGTCTTCTGCCTGTGAAGTGCTCCTGCAAGAAATTTCCACCAACACTGCTGTGGGTAAGAGTCTTTCTAGAAACTTGTTGAGCTTATCAGGGTTCAGGGTTACTTTATTTGTCACATATATGGTCTTCAGATACAAAGTGCAGTGAAATGCAGGTTCATTAGTGAACAAGACTGTGATGCACATGGAGAAGTATAAATATAGATGTGATTTATCTGCAAAAGGGGCCAGGCGATCTTAGTATTGCCTGCATTTATTATCCTGGTTGTCTGAGGGTAGAGGCTCCTCTTCTTGGGCCATGTGACCGCAGAAGCATTTACATGGATAGGTGGATAGGGTCCTTTGGTGAGTTTTTGGGCTCTTATCTAGACCTGCTTGAATGCATTTAATTTCTCAAGTTTTACACTCCTCAAACTACAAAAAATCGGTCAGCAGTTGGAAGAGTAAATGGAAAAAAGTATGACTGTACGAGTATTTTCTGTGAAAAGATTTTTGTATTTGTATGTTTCCAGCTTTTGCAATGACTGCTGTTTTTTGTATCTTTGCGAGTTGTGATCATAATAATCATTAAGTTATACATGTGTGCTGATCTATTAGTAATGAAACAAATGACCTGAAATATTGGAACTGCAAATATACGCAGCGGAGGAGAAGAGGAAGCTGGCGGAGGACAAAGCAAGAGAGATCGAGGAGCAGAACAAGGTCATTGCCGTTGAGAAGAAAGACGCAGAGAGCTCGCTGGCAGAGGCCCTGCCTGCCTTGGAGGCGGCCCGCATCGCTCTGCAGGACCTGGACAAGTCTGATGTCACGGAGATCAGGTGGACATTGGAGCAAAACACCCGGGATTGTAACCTTAAGCTGTTAACGTAACACAGGCATAACGTTTGGCCTGCTAGCTAGCAAAGTCAATTAACTATTGATTGGTTTACTCTGTTGTTTTTACTGGACTGGTTCAAAAGTTACCACTCATAATTCTTGCGAACCGGCACCAGTCTGTAGTTGAGACAAAACAGTTAAGAGCTAGTAATTTAACGTAAATCTGAAGTTAATAACTCCAAAAAGCTTGTTTTGTGCTCCAGCCAGCAGTAATTATGCACAATGTGTGATTCTCCAGAAGCAGCAACCCAGAACCCCTCATCTGGGCTTTCCCTCTGCAACTGGAAACTGAAATAGTCACATTTGCTATGCTGCATGTTCTGTGCATTCCTGTGTTGTTTTAAAAAGTACTTGCAAATAGCCCTAATAAAGAAATACTACGTGTTACTTTTGCATAGCTGTATTTAAACTTTAATTATGAAGAACCTCGCAAACATCCATGAGCAAAATAAAACTATAAACTACGAGGTCAGCTTGTGGTCAGCGTAGTGAGTAATAATTCATGCCAGGTTGCAGGAAAGGGGCCTGTGTGGCTGTACAAACAGATATCCATTTGGATAAAAGCACTCCAGGGCTGGGGGTCTGAATCCTGCTTCTGTACAGTATGTTTCTCTAAATTACCCTTGGTGTGTGACTGTGTGTATGAATGAGTGTGTGCCCTGGGATGGGCTTGCTTCCAGGGCGTTCCTTGTTGTATGCCCTGTGCTTCCTGAAATAATCTCTGTGACCCTCCCGAAGCAGTTATGGGTGTTAGATGGACGTACAGATGTACAGGCGATGAAAGAAAATTAATTAAAACTTGACGCCCTGTTCGCTTCTGCCCATGTGCCTGCAGGTCGTTTGCGAAGCCGCCCAAGCAGGTGCAGATTGTGTGTGAGTGCATCTTGGTGATGCGTGGCTACAAGGAGATCAGCTGGAAGACGGCAAAGGGCATGATGTCAGAGGCCAACTTCTTGCGGTCCTTAATGGACATGGACTGTGACTCTATCACCTCCAATCAGGTCAAGACAGTCAAAGGTACCACACTGTGGCTTCTGTTCCCTTTATCTTTTGAAATTCCCAGAGAGAATTTTAGTTAGAGGTGATGCTTTTACCATCTTAGTTATCTTTACAATGATCTGTACAATACAGCATCCTTCCAAAAGGTTATTAACAGTTTTGCAGATTGATTGAACAGTTATGATTAGAATAAAATGGTGACTATTTTAGTAAAAACCTTTAAAATATAAAATCAGTGAAGGGAAAACGAATATCCATGTGGATTATCCTGGGGCCAACTGGGCCCACGAATTCCTTGGGTCGGCTAACCTCACACAAACATCATCCACCATAGGTTTAATTTAATTATTTTTAAGTTCTGATATTAACAGGTCAAGCATTGTATATTTTTAATAGTACAATGACACCATAGTATGAGCTCCAAATGTCAATGTAATAAGTAATTTTGTATAGTACATTTTTTAATTTCACAGATGAACTGATAACATAGATGGTATATAAAATTGTTCAAATTGGTATGTACATACTGAAATATCTGATGTTTTTTGTATAAATTTACTTGAACGCCAATGTCAGGTTTCCTGAAGACCCTCAACACCAGCTTTGAGGAGATGCAGGCCATCAGCAAAGCCGGTTCAGGGATGCTGAAGTTTGTGGAGGCTGTGATGGGCTACTGCGATGTTGCCAAGGAGATTAAGCCTAAGCGAGATAAGGTCAGTATCTTCCTGTGTGCCCTGCAAGGAACCGAGCAGATGACTCAGCAAAATGCAGCAGCTCCATGGACTGACTTTCTGCAGGTCGCACGACTGGAGAAGAATTTCTTCCAGAGCAAACAAGAGCTGGAACGGATCCAGAATGAGCTGAGCGCCATCCAGAGGGAGCTGCAGGCACTGGGGGAGAAGTACACAGGTGCCAGGGAGGAGAAGCAGCTGCTGCAGGACGAGGCTGAGGTCATGGAGAGGAGGCTGATCGCGGCTGACAAGCTCATCTCCGGCCTGGGCTCTGAAAACCAGCGGTGAGCAGGAGGTTGCATTCATGGCTTAGTACTACTGATGGCCAAATGAAGCTTTATGAACCATTTGCTGTATTTTCTGACCCCACTAGATGGTGCTCTTGGTTTGCTTTGGGGCATTTGAGACCTTTTTTGAACAGAGAGTGCCATCTAGTTGGGTCAGGAAACACAGTGAACGGTTCATGAAGCTTCATGTGGCCATCATTACTTAATACTGAGATCACCTCCTAGCCCTCAAGACCTGGTTCATATACAGTACAGGTTGTCATACTACTTATTAACACGTTAAGAGCCCAAGAAGGACTCAACAGGGCTCAAACCTGAAGGACTTAGTAGTTTAAAGTAAGTTTCTGCTTACAGAAAGCAAATTGCTTGCAAAACACAAACCATATGAAAATTCTGTGTTAGCTGTGTGTTACGTGCTGGTCTAGTGATCCTCAGCGAGGACAGGCCTCCTGGGTGGGAGGTGCAGCTCAGCTGCTGATGTTCCATGTCCTGTTCTGTCTCCCTGTCCATCCAGCTGGACGGATGACCTGGAAGAGCTGAAGCAGCGTCGTGTCCGGCTCCTGGGCGACTGCCTGATATGTGCTGCCTTCCTGAGCTATGAGGGCGCCTTTAGCTGGGACTTCCGCAGTGAGATGGTCTACCAGGTTTGGCAGCGGGATGTTCGGGAGCGAGGCATCCCGCTCAGCGAGCCCTTCCGTGTGGAGAGTTTGCTGACCGATGAGGTGGAAATCAGCAGGTTCGTGGGCAGAGGGAAGCGTGGTCAGGGATTGGGGGGGGTCTGTGTGTGCATGCCCGTGCTGACTGCGTGAATTTCCCCCAGGTGGGGCTCAGAGGGATTGCCCCCCGATGAGCTGTCGGTGCAGAACGGAATCCTGACCACGAGAGCCAGCCGCTTCCCCATGTGCATCGACCCCCAGCAGCAAGCACTGAAGTGGATCAAGAAGAAGGAGGAGAAGAACAACTTAAAGGTGCTAAATCATCTTCATCTAAACCATTTCTGTATCTAAGGTGACTTCATGTTTCCACTGCAAAACATTATCTGAGCTTATTTAAATACTTCCTTCATGTGGCTAGTTTAATTTTCTGCTTATTTTACTGATTTGGATCTATAAAAACAGCAATGTCAAAGCAGTGTTCATGGTCATTTCTAACTGTGGGTTTTATGTACATTTTTTCATAGGTCTCTTCTTTCAATGATCCAGACTTCCTGAAGCAGCTTGAGATGGCCATCAAGTATGGCTTCCCCTTCCTGTTCCAGGATGTAGATGAATACATTGACCCAGTCATAGACAATGTCCTCGAGAAGAACATTAAGGGGCCACAGGGGCGGCAGGTCATTGTGCTTGGAGACAAGGAGGTGGACTATGACCCCAACTTCAGACTTTACCTCAACACAAAGTTGGCCAACCCCAAATATTCACCCTCAGTTTTTGGGAAGGCAATGGTCATCAATTACACTGGTAGGAAACTGATTCTTTTAATATAGATTCAGTAGATGTATAGTATGTTACATCTGAGCAGGACCCAGAAATGCATGTATTTGTTCATTAGTCACTCTGAAGGGGCTGGAGGACCAGCTGCTGAGTGTGATTGTGGGCTTTGAGCGCAAGGAGCTGGAGGAGCAGAGGGAGCGGCTGATACAGGAGACCAGTGAAAACAAGCATCTGCTAAAGGACTTGGAGGATTCACTGTTGCGTGAGCTCGCCACCTCCACGGGCAACATGCTGGACAACGTGGAGTTGGTGCATATGCTGGAGGAAACCAAGGCCAAAGCCAGTGAGGTGAGGAGCACAGAAGGGAGATCTTAATGATCTTCCTGATGAACGGGGAGAAGGAAAATTTTAAGAATTCCATAATCATTTACCTAGTACAGGGTCTTAGTGAGCCAATCTCAAGAAGCGCAAGGCGAAGAACAGCTTGACTAGGATAGGAGACCATCGCACAGCACACAAACAATAAAATGCAGGAAAACCGGCTTTCCTCCTAATCATAGTACTCCTTTCAGAGTCCTGGACTGCAGAAAGGAATAAATCAAGTAGCAAAAGAAGAGGACACTTTGCATGATATAGTTTATTAACCAATTTTTCTGCACAAATGCATTGGTTAATAGCCTTATTATGCAAAGTGAGACCTCTTCTTTTGTTACAGCACACACACACTATGGACAATTCAGAGACACTGATTTAGTTAGCAGCGTGTTTTTGGGCTGTGGGAGGAATCTGGAGTACTTGCAAGAACCCCAAACACACACAGGGGGAATACACAACCTTTACGAATACCGAGCTGGGAGTGGGATTCAACCACACAACCCTGGACGTTTGGAATAACTGAGTCACAACTGCATCATTATGGGAAGCACTTTCATACATTCTGTTTTATTTCAAGGCCTTGATGGACACAAAACTGAAATGATGTTTAATTAATCTAACATATGAAAGCTTAATAAGCTCACCCACAGGAAACTCCACAGCCTTATTAACCTATGTATCAAATGAGCAGGTGTTTGAGAAGCTGAAGCTTGCAGAGACAACCTCAGCAGACATTGACAAGCTGCGAGACGGCTATCGGCCAGCAGCCAGACGGGGGGCCATCCTCTTTTTTGTGCTGGCGGAGATGGCCTTGGTGAACAGCATGTACCAGTACTCGCTGGCCTCCTTCCTAGAGGTGTTTGACTACTCTCTGCGCAAGTCTCTGCCCGACTCCTCACTGCCCAGAAGGCTGAAGAACATCATGAACACCCTCACACACAACGTCTACAACTATGGCTGTACTGGTAAAAAGGGGGAATGTTAGGCAGTGTTTATCTGGCATGTCATAAACTGGGTAACGCTTTACATTAATTTCACCATCATAATGCTTTTATATTGCATTCATAAAACGTATACAGTAAAATCCCATTATAGTGGACTCGCTTATAATGGAATATCGTATATGACGGACAACGTCCGCTGGTCCTGGCTGTGCGCCTTTAAGAACATGCATAAAAAGCATCGGATATAGCGGACTTGCATATAATGGAATTTTGCTTATAATGGACAAATAATTTGGTCCCCAGGGCCGCTTTTAGCTGTAGTTCTGTTCAGCTATAACGGACATACAGGCTCCGCCTGCAAAGCGCATGGCGTGCCAGTGATATCCAGCGCAGATGCGTACATAGTCGGGATTATTAATAGTCACGCCTCTGGTCAGGTAAAGTTGGATTACTACATATACAATATAATAATCTATACCACAAGTGTGTCTGCTAGGGTGTGGCATGAGTAAATGGTGTCCTGTAGTTGTGTTCT
>JAODJW010000040.1:37205240-37225237 GCA_026777045.1 Hyperopisus bebe | reverse complement strand
ATTGTTGCTGCAGCTGTCCGGGTAGCTGGTCTCAGGTGATCCTGGAGGTGAACATGCTGGATGTGAAGGTCCTGGGCAAGGTGTACTTGCAATCTGCTTATGAATATTCTATGAATGTATTATGAATGCATTATGAAGGTGCACTGAATGTTCTATGAATGCATTATGAAGGTGCACTTAATGTAATGCGTTACCATAAACTGTGTAACGCCCATTTTACACTGAAACATGGTTCACACGCAAAGTTACTACTCAACAGGATTTGAACAGGCAACCTCCAGGTTACAATAGAGGTCCATGTCTTTAACTGCTGTAATACCTGCTGCTCCTTTCTCACCATCCAGGACTCTTTGAGAGACACAAGCTTCTGTTTTCGTTCAACATGACTGTTAAGATCGAGCAGCTCGAGGGCCGAGCACCACAGGAAGAGCTGGACTTCTTTCTGAAGGGTGACCATTCTCGAGAACTGCACCATATGTCACATGGTCTCTCTGACACACTCACAGTATAAACCATGTGGGCAGAACAGGCGCACAGGGTTGCTAGGAAATAGAACAGGGTCAAGGAAACCTAAAATGTCCAGGAAACTGCTTAAGAAGAACACAAGCTTGGAATACACCCAAAGCTGTACTTGTTTCTTTATATACTTTAGATTTCCTTGACATACGTCAGATTTTCCTGTTGTAACTTCCTGTGTCCCAATCCTGAATAGGGAATATATCCCTCAAGAAAAGCAAGCGGAAGAAGCCATGCCCGTGGCTGCCAGACCAGGGCTGGGAGGACATCATTCGGCTCTCCGAGCTTTTTCCAACTCAATTTGGCACTTTGCCTGATGATGTGGAGAAGGACACAGATCAATGGAAATTGGTGGGTCTGGCCACCTGGTACATTTCGCTCTTCTTACTTGGTCTTTCATAATGTTCCCTTAATCGCTTTTTCTTTTCAGTGGTATGACCTGGACGCTCTGGAGCAAACTCCTTTTCCAATGATATATGAAGACAAGCTGACCACCTTCCAGAGACTCCTGTTGCTGCGTTGTTTCCGTGTGGATCGAGTTTATCGTGCCGTTGCTGAGTACGTTACAATTACCATGGGAGAGAAGTGAGTAGAAACAATTGGATTCTTATTCATCCACTTGTTGAATACGTTTGAAGTTTAAATTTAGAATTAACCAACTTTAAAGCCAAGTTTCAATCCATGTTTTCACTCTCTGCTGTTGCCCCCTAGGTATGTACAACCACCAGTGATAAGTTTTGAGGCAATCTTTGAGCAGAGTACTCCAAACTCCCCAATCATCTTCATCCTAAGCCCTGGCTCAGATCCTGCCAGTGATCTCATAAAGCTGGCCGAGAAGTCGGGATTCGGGGATAGCAGACTCAGGTTCCTGGCTATGGGGCAGGGACAGGAGAAGGTATGGGGCAGGATTTCAGTCTGTGCACGGTGCAGATGAGTTTTTTGGGCCTTACTTAACCCTACAGGCTTTGAAGACACAGAAATGACGTCTTAAAACCTCAGTGTGGGTATATGTTTAAATGTATCCATCAGGTGGCGCTGCAGTTGCTGGAGACAGCTGTGTCAAGGGGACAGTGGTTGATGTTACAGAACTGTCACCTGTTGGTGAAGTGGCTAAAGGAGCTGGAAAAGGCACTGGAAAGGATCACAAAGCCCCACCCTGACTTCCGGCTATGGCTCACCACCGACCCTATTAAAGACTTTCCTATTGGCATCCTGCAGAAGTCCCTCAAGGTACAAACTCCTGCATGTCACCTTGAAGCAGATCCATAGCCTCAAATAAACTTCATGGGGTGTCTGTAACCCCTACCAATAGGTCCCCCTTGGTAATTCACTTTTCTTGCAGTCAGATGGAAACTGAACAGCAGTCTGGTTGTCTGGTCTTCTCCCCTAACACAGGTGGTTACAGAGCCACCCAATGGGCTAAAACTGAACATGAGGTCCACCTACTTTAAAATTTCCAATGAAAGGTTGATGAAGTGCCCCCATCCAGCCTACCGTAGCCTAGTCTATGTGCTGGCCTTCTTCCATGGCGTGGTGCAGGAGCGCCGTAAGTATGGCAAGATTGGCTGGAATGTCCCCTACGACTTCAATGAATCAGACTTTCAGGTGGGTTCACCGAATCTTCCACTGTTCTTCATAAGCTTTCAAAAACCATTGTAGTGGAAGTCCAAATAAAATGATCAAATAATGGTGAAAATGTGATGTTCTGGGTAAATGATCTATGATCTGTGAATTCTGGTTTCTCAGGTGTGCATGGAAATCCTGAACACGTACCTGACCAAAGCACATACTCAAGGGGATGACAGAATCCCATGGGGGAGCCTGAAATATCTCATTGGGGAGGTGAGTCTGATTGTTCAGTAAGTAATTCAGTAAGTTCATCACACCTTGAATTGAATGTGAGATGTACTAAACCAAGAAAAACATGCCTATTGATCATGTGGCTAATAAAAGATTATGTAGCCTTCTATGAAATGGAATGCTGGGGTACATGATTTTCCACAGTGCTTCCTTCATCCTGCCACAAGCTGCCTCTTAACTATAAATCCTGCACCAAGAAATGTTAGCTTTGTTTCTGCTCCCACCAACCTGTCCCCCCACCCCCAGGTGATGTATGGGGGCCGAGCCATCGACAGCTTCGACCGGAGGATCCTCACTGTCTATATGGACGAATACCTTGGAGACTTCATCTTTGACACCTTCCAGCCGTTTCACTTCTTCCACAATGACGAGGTGGACTACAGGATTCCACCCGATGGCTTCAAGGAGACCTATGTTGGTGTGTTGCAGTCTTTATCAGTTTATGTAGTCTTTACCAACCCTGACATATTGCTTAACAGAGATGTGGCCCAACAGTTTGTTGTTTGTGGAAAAAATACCCAGTCTTTTGACTATAACTTATATGAAGCATAAACTATCCCAGTAAAAGTAAAGAAATTTTGAAAGTCGCATTTCAGAACATGCCTGGGCCTGAAAGATGCTGTGTGTCCTCCAGGGGAGATCGAGACCCTGCCACTAGCCAACACGCCGGAGGTATTTGGGCTGCACCCCAATGCTGAGATCGGCTACTACACACAGGCCGCCCGTGACATGTGGACTCACCTCATTGAACTACAGCCCCAGACTGGTAACCATGCGACCCACCCTCCTCCAGCAGCTTTATGTATTTCTATATTTTTATATATATTTCTAACATACAGCATCCCTTATACCCCCAGGGCTTGTAAACTAAACAAACAAATCATATCTGTTGAGCTAACACCAAGTATATATGACAGAACAAATTGATTGAGTTCTGCCCATTACTAGAATTGAATATAGGCTTTGATATCTCCTACAATGATCATTCCCCTCCAGGTGAGACTGGCGGGGGCATCAGCCGGGAGGAATACATCGGCCAGGTGGCGCGTGATATTCAGAGCAAGCTGCCCAAGCGCTTTGACCTGGATGTGATCCGCAAAGGCCTGGGCCCCGACGTGTCTCCCACCTCGGTTGTGCTGCTGCAGGAGCTGGAACGCTTCAACAGGCTGGTGTTGCGAATGGGCCGATCACTGGCTGAGCTGCAGAGGGTGAGTTTGGCTGGTGGAGGAAGGGTGATCAAGGGAGAATCTGATGTGTTTAGTAGGAGTGTAATGGTACACGTATTTGTACTGAAATTTTTTTGTGTGGCTCTTCCGGTTTGGTATGCATCTGTACTGAACGAATGCAGCAAATGTGGAACCTTTGTGTGTTTGCGATTTTCCCCCGAGCAACAGGAAAGGGGGGGACAAAGCTGCGGCTCTACATATGTGCATGTACGTCCTAAAGTGAAGCTGGAAGCTGTAAATGTGAATACAAGTACAGCACAGATATTTTTTTAAATACTGCGTCATAGTGGATATTTTATTTTTATTTACTTGAGAAAATATTTATCTTGATTTACTTTTAAGCAAATTTTAGTTTTTTATTAGTAGGTTACAGCAGTACTGACAGGCATACTTTGTTTAGTAGACCACTGTTTAATAAAGAAAAAAAGAAGCAGTTCATGTTTTGTTTCTTTTACCCCCGCTGTACTGAAAACGTACCGAACCACGATGTCAAAACCGAGGTACATACCGAACCGTGAGTTTTGTGTACTGTTACACCCCTAGTGTTTAGGCAAGACACCTACAGGACTACAGGCAGGGCTGAGTGAGTGCTTCTCTTTACACATTAAGTTACTCAATAAAACCAATAGCCCATGAAGCAAAAACGAACATGTCGGAGGGACATGAGCATTTGCTTCGGTGGTGTTCCATGTGTGCTCTCCTATGCACCTCAGGCCCTGGCTGGTGAGGTGGGCATGAGCAGCGAGCTCGATGAAGTGGGTCGTGCCCTCTTTAATGGACAGATCCCCTCCATCTGGAGGAGGCTGGCTCCTGACACCCTGCAGTCCCTAGGAAACTGGATGCCTCATTTCCAGAGGAGGTTTGATCAGTACAGCTCCTGGGTGAGTCTTGACCACTCCAGAGACAATGGCATCTGCAGGAGAGAGTAGTATCAAGTCCACTTAAAGAACAACAGCTGTGTCTGTGTGTGTCACTGTCTGGGTGGGGTCACACAGATAGAGGATGGAGAGCCCAGAGTGATGTGGCTATCAGGGCTGCACATCCCGGAGTCATATCTCACAGCTCTGGTCCAGGCCACCTGCCGTAGAAATGGCTGGCCTCTGGACCGGTCCACGCTCTACACACAAGTGACGCAGTACAGATCAGAAGAGGAGGTCAACGAGCGACCAGGGCAGGGTGAGCTCACTGCATAAAAATTATGGTTCCACAAATTTGTCATCTGGGAATGGAAATATTCTTTTCATACAACAAACAAATTTTAGGAAAAAAATGTATATACACATATCTATCCTAATATTCAAGACAGTTTTACACGCCCATGTCTGTGGTTTAATGCCTTGTGCGCTAATGATACCCCTGCTCTCCCAGGCTGTTTCGTGTCAGGCCTGTACTTGGAAGGTGCTGACTGGGATGTGGAAAACGCGTGTCTGGTGCGTAGCAAGCCTAAAGTGCTTGTGGCCCAATTGCCTATTCTCAAAGTCATCCCCATTGAAGCACACCGCCTCAAGTTACAGGTAGGGGGCAGTGTGTCATCATTCTCTTAATATAAGCACCCTATTTAGCAGATGATTTCAAGCACAAATCCTAACCCAGAGAGCCACAAGCAATCTGCTAATTTCTGTCCTCTCATTGGCAGTACTAAGCCTAGTAGCAATAACTTTGATCATTTTGATGAACTTTATATATTTCTAAGATTCTCATTACTGGTTTTGCTGCCCTGTGGGAGACTCACAGCTTCACATAAGCTTTGTTAAACTTTTTGAAGCTCTGGAATGCCTTGTCCTTCACTCCGGTGCGTGTGTTTCCTGTGCAGAACACACTGCGGACCCCTGTGTACACCACCTCTATGAGGAGGAACTCCATGGGGGTGGGCCTGGTGTTTGAAGCGGATCTCTTTACCACAAAGCACATCTCTCATTGGGTGCTGCAGGGAGTCTGTCTATGCCTTAATGCCGACTGAAGGTCTGTGTGTCATTTCATCTGTCTTTGCTTTAATGGACACTGAATGACAATCTTTCTGACTCTTAATTTCTTAATGCTGACTGAGGATCTGTTTGTAGTGTCTATCAACCTGTCTGATCACCTATCCATGCTTTAATGCTGAGTCTCACATCACCCATTGTCACATCTCTTTGGTGGCTCAGTCTGTATTGTCTGTCTCTGACCCTTTATCAGTATTCTAGTAAGTAATCATGTTAATTTATCTTCACTTAAATTGAATTAATCTTCAGTTAAAATTACAGGCTTTTCTAATATGTGTTGAAACACCCTGTCATTTTTCATATTTTAGAGTACTTTCTAAATGTATAGTTTTTTTGAATATCAAATGCAACTCTTTCTGGATTTTTGTGGATTTATCATGTAATATCACATTTTCACAATATAATAAGAAATTAAACTGTCATAGTTATTTTTTGATTCTCAGTTCATTCTTTCAGTAGTGATTTACAACAATTCAGGGTGGCCCATTGCCAGCTGAAGCCCTGGGCAAGCTTGAGTTTTCTCTCCGTTTCGGGTGGCCACCTGCTGCACCTAATGGCAGGCATGGAATGGGACAGCTCAGGCGATGTATGCCCACGAACAGCCCATTTTGTCTTCGTTCTGGGGGAACTTTGATGAGTGATGCCACAGTTCAAGTCTTATCTGATAAATTTATTGACATTTCAAGAAGAAAATAAATAAATAGCATATTGAACTGATAAAGCAGTCTGACTTTTTCAGCCCTGCCTGGACTCTTTCTAAACATCCCTCATTTGAGAAACTTCCAGTGATTAGCAATAGTAAGTAATGAGTTGGGGCACCTCCACAACCGGGCACCTCCACAACTGGGTAACACGCTCACTTAGTTCTAATGACAAGTGATTACACTGACGCATGAGCACATATTTGCACGTTTCTCTACGCAGAGCAACTGTGATCTATTGTGTGTGTTACTGGATCTATTGTGTATTGTTGCTGGTTAACATTATGTAGTGTTGTAGAGTTTTAAAATTATTTTGCTTCCAACCAGCTGTGTTTTTAACTTGTCACGTTATTTTGTTTCTTACCAGCACAACAGCTATGAGGCCCACTGGGAATTCTCCTGAATCTCCCAATGGGCCACTGTGGGTCTGCCTAATGGGTTGACCAGTACTGGGGTAGACATTCCTGTTTATGAGCCAAAGGGAACTTTGAATTCCAGTGCTGTGACAGGTATAGTAGTGGTTAAAGCAGACTTGGGCTTATCCACTGAGAAAGGCATTAACCCAAAAATCTCCAGTAAAACATCCGACGACTAAACATCTCAACGACGTTACTGAGCATACCTCCCAGTCAATAGGTGGCAGCAAAACAGCACGAGTGCAATCAAGGCAGACGAGCATAAGGAGGACAGATTTTCCCCAGCCGCTCTGGAGTACTGTAAGACCGGGGGTTGTCAAACCCATCCTGGTCCCATCTAACTCCAGCCCTTGCTATTTTTATTTTCTAAAGACAAATCATTCTGTTAAACCACTTTTGCTTTTATGGCTGTTGATGCTTTTTGCTGGCATCACAGCTAGGGCTAGACTTAAGGTTTGCTTTAGGGTTGGGGTCGGGGTTAGGGTTTCAGTTAGGAATATAGAAAATATTAACATTGGCATCATGGCTAGGCTTGGGGTTGGAATTACAGTTTTGTCCAGTGTTAGGGTTAGTGATAGCATTATAGTGAAAAAAACATGAAACATGCATAAAGTCAGTTAAAAATTTAAATAGAAATATTTTCCTAGGAACTGGAACAATACAATAGATTCAAGATGATTTATTGGCCATGTGCAACAAAATTCTTATTTGTTCAGCCACATAGAGTACAAAGAATTATAGTATACAAATAGATGACATCCTTCTGTGGAGTAAATAGCATCACAAGTCACACACAATGGAAGTAATATTGCAGTTGTGCAGACTTAGCTATTGATGAGGAAGATGGCTTGCAGGGAGAGACCGTTGCATGCTGTGGCACCCTTCCAGCAGCTCTGCCACCTCACCCCTGTTAGCGCATTCATTATTGGTGATGACACTCATGTCTGCGGAGTCATTTATAAAGCTGATTATACAGTTTCTTAAAGTAATAGATGAAGAGGAAGTGCAGCCTTGGGCTCTAAGCGCCCTTGAGGAGTCCCCATGTTGATGAACACTGGGGATGGGTTTTCACCACCTGGGGTCTGTCTGCCAGGAAGCTCTGGACCCAGCTGCAGCTAGTGCTGCTGAGGCCCAGTTTCCGGAAGTTTTCCACCATGTTGTCCAGCAGGATGGTGTTATAATCTGAGCTGAAATCAGCAAATAATATTATAGATTAGATGTTCCACTTGTACAGGTGTTCAGGGGTGGTGTGAAGGACAGTCAGGCAGACATCATCATCCAGGGAATCTGAAACAATGCCATTGATGTGCCCCATGACCAGTCTGTCTATCCACCTTCTGGCCACTGGGGTTCATGCCATCGGAAAGTGGGGCCACCGTATAGGTGGGGGAAGTTAGGATGATTCCAAGAGTCCCTGAGTGAGGGGGCCCTAAAAAGTTTGGAACATAATAGGATTGGTTTGGGTTATGATATGATATGCATTCATTGGGCCCAAAATCTCTAGTAGTCATGCAAACATGACACCTCTGATATTTTCAGCGATAACCCAACTGCTGTCTTCCAGAAGTACAGTGGGACAGTGGACAGAGATATTGGAAATGTCAGGGAAAACATGAGCTCTGCATCTTGGCATGCAGCTGGTTTTTCCAGTAATTGATGAACAATACAGCATCAGTGAATAATATCTGACCTACCATATTAAATATAAAAATTGTGCTGCAAAACCTGCATTATACTTGGCATTGGGTCTAGGATTAGGGTTAGCATTACAGATATCACTGGAATTTAGGTTATTACCATTGTAATTTTAGCTTGATTTATCCTTGGTATTAGGAGTACAGTTACATCTGGGCTAGGATTATGGTTACAAGTCTGGGTTAGTATAACCTTCACGGTTAGGGCTATGGTTAAGGTTAGGTTTAGGTTTAGCATAAGGTCAAGGTTGGCATTAGAAATTGGGCCAGGCTTTGGGTCACATTTACCATCATAACTGGGAAAATGGTTATGTTACGCTGTGCAGCTATATGTTGCGTCACTCGGCTGGGTGAGGGGTGGATTTAGGCAAAGTCTGCTTTGTATTAATTTTGGGAAAATCCTTACCTTGCGTCTCCAGGTAATATTTCTTCTTCATCCATTTCCTCCCCTATATAGAGCTAATACATTTGGGACTATTTTGGGGTTGAGGCTCAGTCATAGGAAATTCCATTCAGACTGCACGCTCTTTTTATACATATTCCATGCACACGGACATGTAATATATTCTTTAGGTTAGATATTGCAGATTCAATCCCCATATGTTTACTTCAGCGATACACTACATTTAATATTATAAACTTATTTTACTCTATAAATGCGTGAATCACATTAAATTTTCCAGAGTTTAACGTAATTCAGAAGCATTCTTGGGACATGATGATTTCGTGGGCGTCAGGGATTGCGGTGAAGCAAAATTGGAGCGAGCAGAGCTGCGACAAAGATAAGCATTAATATGTCATTTTTCTCCCTTTGCATACAATTAAGATGAATAAAAAGTCTCACAAGGCACAGTGGCTGTAAATGCTTTAGGTAACTGTCTTGCTTCGTTAACACAGCTGCAATAAGTTCCAAGGAAGGCAGACAGGGTTGCGGTTACCACACCTCGTCTCCTGTAAACTGCTTACTTGCAACCTTTGCAAATCAGCAGATCACATCCCTGCATGGCAGTCCTGAATTAAAGGCTGAGATCAAAGAGTCGGTGCTGGACCACAGGAAGGCCTGCTGAGGACGCACCCAAAACTCATCAATAGGAAAGGCAGAAGAGGATTTTGGTTATTTTTATGACTACACAGCAGATTTCTTAAAGGAGCGTCAGACTGCATAAATGCATCTCAATCGAAGGAAAATTGGGTTACATGTGTTCGACTGTGAAGAAAGAAAAGAACTACAAGCAGCCAGAAACTCTGAAACGAATGCAACCTCCCCCGCCCTCCCCCTTGGAAATGAAGATTATTTTCAGCTGCGCAAGACTGGAGGGATTTACGTTAACCCTAAGCTCCCAGTTCCTGCTTGGCACTGGTTGCATGGCAGGGCCGTGAAGCGCAGAGGGATGCCCCAAAAATATATAAATGACCGTGCCACTTACCCATCCAGCTCCCCTCACGGCCATTTCCGCTGGCAGCGATCAGGCCCTGGCACTGGACATGTAGTTGGCTGTACCTAGCTAATGTGCTTTTTAAATGATCAGCTGTCATGCATGCAATCCAAAATGCAAATATTGCATCCTTCATCCATTTGTGTGCCGATTTGGATCAGACCGTTGACCGACATGGAAACTTCACATGCAGGTTCCAAAGTGTGCATGTGAGTCCCTTGCAGGTGCCAGCCCCACTTTTCTGTTACTGCTAGGGACATGCTTGGTGTTACCTTTATTACCTGTCTTATTCATTTATTTTCTACAAAGTCAGAGTAAGAATTTTTAACTGTCCTCAAACGTACGGACCTACGTCGCTTCTCATCGTGCAAAATGTGCAGAGTGTATGCTGAGTGTCATTAATCGCTCGGCTTCTGCATATTAATTATACTTCGAATTACGAATAATTGCTTTGAAAAGCTGAGTTTAAATAACACACTTTGGTTTGCTGATGTAATATAATACCCAGTTTATCCGCATGCGACTGTTTTAAGGCTGCCCTTTTGTTTTAACCTGGATGCGCCCCTGACCGGCCAGCGGTTAAAGTGACACTGCAAATGTGAACGCTCACCTGGAATAGCACGGAGGTCCGACCAAAAGCGACTTTATGTCACACATTTTATCTTGCATCAGCACAGGCAAGCGATCATGGACAGGAATGAGCTGCATGAACTGAGATTGCTCGCTTTTATGAATCACTTCCGATAAAAGTGTCCAGGCGCCAGCACTAAAAATATTATTTTAGATACAGACAGTGCTTCCAGAAACAAACCGTAGTCACGAATAAAAAAAGAGGGCTTTGATTTAAGTCAATAATGCACGACTTTTATTACCCGTTTTACGATTAAACACCCTTTTAGCAGCCGCATTTGAAAACTTATTTCAAGGTCAACTGGTGTAGTGAATCCTTTTCTCCTATAGAAAATCGCAGTATCGTCAGTAAATAAGGTGATCAAACAGAAAGCCGACAGTATTCCTGGCCAGTTTAGTGTTAACACTGACGAGCGATAAAAACCAAGGATCCGAAGCTGTAATTTTAGTGTGCCTTGTCCTCGGTGAAAGGGTGAAACGGAGAATGGGGAGGGTAACAAAAGCAAGAAGCGAGGGGTTGCGCTTTTTAATGACTCGGTTAGACTGAATAACAAGCCTCTCACCTATTGTGAGAGTCTACTTGAAATAGGCACGGAGAGGAGAGGAGGGGACGAGCGCAAGGGAAGGCAGGGCTGGGGGATCGGTCGGTCAGTCGGTAATTCTGTGAATCAGACCACCGTCCACACATAGGACAAATGAAACTGCTGCTGTGGAGCTCAGGAGGGACTGGAGGTTCATGTCAAAGGCTACTACTGCCTGCCTTTTATCACGTCTGAAATTAACAGTGTCTGATCTTGCATGAGTTGTGACAGCGGTTATAGATTTTGATCTGGCTGTTGTACTTTATTGGCGTTTATTTTTTTATTATTGTTTAATTAGCCTATTATTTAACTGGCAAGTGGGATGCTCATCCACTTAATGAACTGGAAATCTTGAACCTGACGCGTACTCCTCTTAATCTTATCCACTTTTTCCAGTGGGAGACTTTTTCGGATCTTTATTTTTTCCTCCCGCGGCAATGGGAGCGCTATTGGGGGACTTGGTGCCGGCGGTGTGCCGGAAAAGTTTCCACTGGATTGCGCTGGTCCTATGGTTCACCTCCGGCGTACTGGGGACGTGGGGAACGGGACTGTACAAGTACCAGTCCGGGACACATCTTAAAGAGCCGTCGGGGGCGGCAAGTGCCCTCTATCAGAGAAGGTATGTATATGTTAAAATGAACATTAAGAGACATAAACTTTGTGTCAACTAGGAAAACGTGTGTAGACTGTTGTCTGCATTTTATGTGCAGACAATACTCATCTTTAGATACAGTAGCCTAATATTTTACCACGGATTACCGCAAACCATTTCACCAACTAGAAAGCCCGACATTAGTCTAAAACTTTTAAAGAGCTAATTAAAGGGGGCACAGTCCTTTGTAGCATCTCTCACATTGTTTCCCGGTCGCTGTCCCAGAATGGAGTCTATAATTAACAATGAGGAAAGATAAAAGGCTGCATACACGGTGACACCGAGCGTAAATCATTCATGCATCCATCTTACAGCCGCTTATCCTGCTATAGGGGTCGCGGGGCCGAACGTAAATCAATGTTTGTGTAGCTATACCTGCACCGATTATAACATACAATGTGCAAAAGTATATCATACGAAAATTAAATAAATAGTTGAAATAATTGCAAGTAGCTACGCAGCGTGTTTCCCATTTTTGTTGCTTCGTTTTGCTAAAGTTGATTTAATTTGGGGTAAAACTTGGATTTCTTGTTTCCCTATATATCTGTACACCTGTCTACTGTTCTCCCTTTATCTCTCACGCACATGTCGTTCTTGTGTCAACACCAGTTTAAGTCTCTTGTTAGTGGAGCAAATGTCTCCTCCTCTTTAAGTTTTTTTTTTTTTTTTTTAATTATCGTACCACTGTTTTTATGAGTGTAATAATTTATCTTGAGTTGATGTGCAAGCCGCGTTTTCCCATTCGTATCCTTAATTTTTTTGATTTATCTTCTTAGGTGATGCCGTTAGCTAAGTTACTAGTATAACATTTCAGTGAGGCTGTTTTTGCCAGCTCTTGTTAACTGGGACCTGCATCCCTGTGCTCCTAAGTGCAGTTTCTTTAGCCTCCATGACACCTGACGTCCCATTATGTCCGTGGGGCTGTCAGCAAAACATTGTTAGGAGCCTCGAGTTGAGAATAAATACTTCTGTGCCTGCTTGCATAAGTATATTTACCGCAGATCTCGATTTGCAGCATATCAGCTTTTCATAATCCCCACTGGCCGTGTGCTGTGCCTTAAGTTTCGCGCCCTGATCCTCTAGTGATGCACTGTCTTTGTTGCCTGTCAGCGTCGTTGGCGATTGTGGCTGATTTTGGAGACTCAGACTAAACACGAACAAATCACCAGAATCCACTTATCTTTTTAAAGCATGCGGGCGACGACACGATCGGGTTTCCTTAACCAAATATTTACCCTTGAATCTGAATTACATCCTGTTACGGACGCTATGCTCATCCTGTCCCGGGCTTCGCAGGTGGTGCGCCGGGGTCGAGACTCCGGTCATCCGTCTTCCACCTCCTTCCCACCCCTGGCGGTCCAACGCCACGACAAGCGGACCTGTTTACTAGACAGCGGCAGCTGTGCTCCACGCGTCCGGGTTATAAGTCGTTTATACAGCCAGCTTCCAAACAACTAAAGTGAGTGTGTTTTTGCAGAGCCTGTGTGGTCACGGCTGCGGTGATTTAATTCATCTGCTGTTAATGGCGTTCAAATACGCATAGACTAAAATGCAAATAAAATGGCACAAATTTACGGTTACTTGTAATGAAGATTGAAGGCAAGGTAGGACGCTCAGACCACCATGCATTTTAGGAGCTATTATTCCTTAAAACACAGAAATTAATATCTCTCTTCATCTTTACTACATTTTGACAAGTAACTGAGTACAAACAAAACAAATCTGGGTCCGCTTATCAGATCAGAAACAAAACTATTTGAAATCTGAGATGTCAGTCACACAAGCACTGGAGTATAGCCGTGTGCAGTTGCCATAAGAACGTTTAATATCTGTCATAATTAGCTGTGTTGGAGTCACTGCCGGTAACACAAGCCCAGCACCGTGGGGCAAATCGGTGTGTTGCCCCTGAAAAGAGGGTTAAACATATAGATGCTTACCATCGTGAGTGAACCATGAGTCAGTTCCACTCACACCTAACAAGAGCTTTTATAGTCAGCGTTCAAAGCAGGGCTTCCTGTTTCAGCCAGCTCTGTTCTCTAAGGTCGGCCCCTGGGGGTCATTAGCCCCTGATGCCTGTGTGTTGCCTTTGGAATTTACCCCTTGACCTCACCCACTATTCTTACCAGTAGGCGGGCCAATCATCCAGTGAGTTGACTCAGTCTCTCAGCTTACCCATTAACCTGCTTGGGTATTTTTACCAAAACTTTCCAGACAAACTGCTTAACCCTAAGGTTGGTAAGGGGAATGACAGCCTTCTGCTCAAGATGCAGATCTTTCACTGTACTGGACAATCAAACAATATGTAAAATATGCCCAGCAGTAAATTCAGTGGTTCCTGACAACTCATCACTCACAAGTGCCAAAATTAACATCGCTATAACTGATTGAATTGGAAGGTTATACAACCAAATATGTCTTCTGTGTAATAAAACTGATACCAGTTTTTTGTTTTTTTTTGTTTTTTTTCCTCCACTGAATGTGGTGTCAGTTCAACCGCATATTTTTCTAGTGCCGTTAATAACCACAGCAAGACTTGACAGTTGATGAAAACTGATTGCAAATGGATTCTGTCATATGCAAAGTAGCTTTTTTTTTTCAATAATACATCTTTTCTGGCAAAGTACGCACATCTGTTTTCCAGGAGTTACTGTCTTTCTCGGGAAATTCCCTTCAAAATGTGTCCCCACAAAGATGCCAGAATGTGGACATGCGTGCACTAAATGCTCTCAGACGCTGGCTTGCTTATACAGTGATGGGGAGGGGGACAGGGAGCAGAGGCCTGGGGGGGGGTCACCATCTTCCCCCTCAACCCCCCAGGTAGTCGTCTGTACTCTAAAAGCCCTCAGTAAGCTCTTCACAACTCCGGTCGTCTCATTGAAGATCTGTTGGTGTTTTGTGTTCCTTTTCAGTGAACCACAGCAAACTGTTTTTTCCCCAAAAAGGCCACTCCCCCCTGACTGCCTTCTGCTGGGCCTTCAAGGTAGAGATGTCCCACCTCCAGCCCCAATGTATCGTTTGAACCTGGCTGAGGAACTCAACACAAAGGCCCATCGCTAATTTCCCCATTAGCCACCCCATTCACCCCGAACACTCGCAGCTGGTTGCCCTGGGTGAGAGCCCTGAGGGCCATAGGAGAGTGGCTTCACTCCCCTGGCATTACCACGATGGCCGCCCCCTGTACCACCTATTAGCTACCCACTCCAGCTTTCCTTTAAGATGGTCCTTCACATGCAGTACTGTCTCCGTGAGACTTAAGATTTTTCACTCTTATTATGCAGACATTATTTTTCTGATGAATTTATCTCCAAGTCATGTGACTGATTTCAGGCTGTCTCCCCCCCCCAGTCCCCCACAGACCCAAATTCAGCATGACATCAGTGGTGCCCCAGTGTCTATCCAGCACATGAACTTGCCCTACTGAGCTTCCGCTTCCCCTCCACTTGTGGATTTCAGAGAGCAGATTCACCGCCCCCCCCCCCGCACCCCCCTGGCCCTCAGCCACATCTGTCCTTTGTCCCTTGTTTCCCGCAGCATTTTTTCCCACAGTCCACTGTCCAGAGGAATCCTTTGATTATGATCTCTATGAATTTCATTTCTTTCCAAATGCTTACCAACCACCTATCCCAAGCAGATACTAGACATCAGGTTCTAGAAAGTGTAAAAAATGTCACTCAAATATAAACCGGGTTCAGCTCAGTAGGGGACACAGTTGAACCAGTAGGCTACTCAGCCACCTGTGCATGATCCCACAGCCTTCCCACAATCCCCTGCTTCAGTCAGTGGCCTCCCAGTGGTGTCACATGGACTGTTACACCCCTGTATTCTTTCTGGTGGCTGAACTAATCATCCATGTTCCGTGTGACGTTTTGTATCTGAAAACCTCCACAGAGCCGATATAGGATATTTGCATTGCACCAGCCCCTTCAATGCTCAGCAGTGACCCGTGAAGTTCTGCACGCTGACAGCTTCACAGTCTCAGTGCTCGTTCCGGTGACAGTTACACATCTCGCTTGTGCACTTTCTCCTTCGCCCTTCCAATTTTTAGAATGTTATCTAACTGAGCATTGCATGTGCTGCGATTTATTGAGAAGGAAAAAAGGGGGACTGTGTCTAAGAGGCAAGCACTGCACCTGCGCCCCACTGAAAACGCGTGCATGTGTCCTGGATGGGGCCTCATTTGTAAACATGGGGCAATACTGTCACAGCATTATAAAGCGCTTTCTCAGCAAAGTCTAGGAACTAAGTCCCTGGGCCACCTCAACTGTTAACTGTTATAGTTTCCACCACACAACAGTAGCTTTGCTACATAAGCATGGAAGATTCAAAAAGTTTGTATGTTAAACTTCTCAAATAATTTCATACAAAACTCCAAACAATGGAGAATGAATAAGTCATTGTTAGTTATTGTGTCCCGTATTGGTTCAAAATGGGACACTGCCTATTATGTATACGGCCAGCGACGTGTATAATTCATTATTAAATCTGGCCAGCAGATCAATGTTTCATTTTTCTTAGAATAAAAATGTACATTGTTTTCTAAACAGTGTTGGCAAGTTTCAACACTGGCACTGCCGATGTTAGACAAAAATATATCAGTTATCGATAAAATGTTCAGGTGCAAAAACATGGGGATATAAGCAAAAAGAATTATTCATTAACGCATTTAATGTAACTGAAATGCAAAAATATTTCCATCTGCTCAATTTTTGCACCACTACTTCTATTGCTTCTGTCCAGACAGCAGGTTTATCACTATAAGCCTCAATAGTACCTGGTTGAGCAGAAAGTACCTGTTCTGCAGTAGGGATGATTAAAAGGTTCAGGAACTGCCTCTGAGTAACTACAGGTTGATTCCTGCAGTGGGAATGCAACAGAAGTTCCTGGTTGCTGGAAAAAGTGGTGGGACAGCACATATAGCAATGGGACATAAACCAAAGCCAGACCCACATGACCCAACAGATAGCATGGTGCTTAATTTCATGCAGATGGTCACAGGTTCAAGTTCCTGCTGGGTCCTTAATCCGAACTGCAAGTGTGAAAAATATCCGGCAGATTAATTGCTCTGCAATACTGTTGATGACTAATGAATTTACCACCAGTGCCCCACTAGGACAGGTCCTTTAACTAGTTCATTCCCTGCTGCTCAGTTGCCCAGGGTGTTGGTGAAAGTTTGCTGGGAACCAAGTAACCTATGGCCTTGTGAGAGGAGAACGAGCCTTTCACTTTCACTTCAGCTCCACCCCTGCCATTGCCTCCTGCAGTTACTGAGCGACAGGTTAACCAGCTGGGCTGGAGGACAAAGCCATTCCCATGCGGGACCCGGTTGATCGCTATCAGCCTTCGCTCTAAGTGTGGGGTATTGGCGAATATTTGTAATGTCCGGCTTGCTTTGAACGCTATGGCTACCGATCAAACGCAATTCCCTGCTGCGCAGTCAGACGCTTGCATCCCTCTGCGATTGCTGGCAGGGTGTCAAGTTTTCATACAGATCTGAGCATAAAGCCTCCCCAGTGCTAATGCATACATGCTCGGACCCGAGTGACGCTCTGTGACCTGGTGACAGATATGGGGATGGGGTCTGGTCATAATTGGATGGTTGATTTGACCCTGTAGCCCTGTCAGGCCTGGGGATGGTGATTCTGGATCGAAACCTCTGCAGATTTGATGGCATTCATTACGCCTAGCATGCCTGGGGGGGGATGTTTAAGGGAGGGTGCAGCTCACAGAGTCCCTGCGGGGGTGCATTCTTCCACACAGGCCCTGGTGCTGGAGCGCTCTTTGTGCTGGGGCAGCGTGTGAGAGCACTGATGTCGCAGGCCAGCAGGGAGGCCGCCGTCCTGCTCTCCACAAACACAAGGGCTTGCTGGGAAAGGGAACAGAGCTGCACTCACGTACCTGGCAGCCCGCCGGAGGGCGGGGCACACCACTGAGCGTGTCAAGGGGGAAACCACGGCCCCCTCGGATTTCATGTGGATAGCAACATGTAAAGGGAACGGTACAGCTCTCTCTGAGGATGAGGCGGAGGGGAGGGGGGGTTGTAGTGCTGCTGTCTTTTTTTTATGTCCTGTGAGGATTAGACTGGATGCTGTGTCTCTTTTGGGTCAGCAACCCCCCCCCCCCATTCAAATCCAAGAAGCCATCTCTGGAAAAGCGGACCCCATGTCTGAATCCTAACCTCGGAAATGGCTCACATTCCTTCAGCTGGTTCCTCGACCACATGGTCCGGCTCCAGTTCCACGCACAGCCCTGGTGTATGTGTGTGCATGGGGGTGGCCAACTGAGCCCCCCTACTAGGTGCACAGCCCGCCTCTGACAGATGCAGACACACTTGCATGTGGACAGACTTATATGTACCTTGGTGTGATCTCACACACATCCAACATTTGTAAACCCCCTTAGATACACACACATTGATGCACATGTGGGCAGACACTCACGTGCATCCATGCGCTCACAGAACTTTTGTGCACAAATATAATGAAGAAAACACAAAAGCACAGGGAAACTGACAGCAAACTAAAAGTTCAGGCCCTTATTCTTTTAAAAAAGATTTTTTACATCTTAGAGCGTCTATTCTTAGTGTTTGTGAAACGCACACGTGTATTGTATGCATGCCCTCGATCTCCATACCCTCCATGATGTCAGTCTGTAACCACCGTAATCGTTTTCAACCTCGCACCTTCGCCACAGCTCCAGCCATGTGGGGCAAATCATCCCGTTTGTCCGTTTCATTCTTAATAAAGGCTCATAAACACATGTTCGCCTTAATCACCTCCGTATGTCCCTCCTGCACTGACTCTCGAGGCCACTCGCCTCATGGGGCCGTCAAATGAGCTTCACATGCAGGAGATTCTGAGCCGTCTTCTCACTGAGCCTCTGTGATGAGGAATCTGGCCTTTATATTCATCTCAAGCTGCGAATTATCTTAAGGGCGTTCCCTTTAATCAAACAAAGGCGATTCTCCCGTGACTTTGGGGTCTTAATGAAAATATTAATATTATGAGTTACATTATTGACTTATAAATGTGGTTCCTTCAGATTTTCTTTTATGTTTTGGAGCTGAATGGGGTCTTTGCGGCCCCCCGAAATCCGCTCTCCTCATCAGGTTTCTTCTGCTTACCTCATTTAACTTGGGTGACTTGCCGGCGGCTTCGGTTTCTGGCCACTGTGGCGATTCGGGGCTGGCTTTTATTAGACCCTCGTGGCCGGCATCGGCGGAGGGGTGGATGGCCTCGTACCAGCGCCCTGCCCCCCAACCCAAGATCACCGGTACGATGTGTACGGGGGGGAGCAGCTTGCAGCTGCGGCATACATGGGGGCTGCGGGGGAGGGCTGACGGATGTGTATCAATATGGGGAAAACCGCGCAACGTAAACACAGCCCCTGGAGTCCTGCCTGCTTGTCTGAGGCTGATTTGGTGAATGTAAATGCTGGGGATGATCTTCAAAGGAGGGAGGGTCAGAGCCCCTCAAGGCAGCCCACTCCCGCAGGGGGAGCTGTCATTGTGCGGGAGTGTGTGTTTAAGCATGTGTGTGCCCATTGGCTGTCTATGTGTACCTGAATCTAGGTGTCTGACCCCGGTGATGGATACCCCTGCCAGTATCCATACGCTCTTCCTCATCCTTCTTCTTCCTCTCCCTTTGAAACTTCATCTTCTAGGCCTCAGTACCAGCTCCCTTCCCAGATTTACAGTCTGATTTTATTAGGCTGGTGCCCTTTCTCTCTCAGATGGTATCCACATTCGAGTTACACACACACACACACACACACACAAACACACATACTGAGTTTATAGTCCCACATGCTGTAGTTGCTTAGCAAACTGCTTTGTTCAAACTGACTTACAGGCTCCTGGGATTTTATTGGATTTATATACAGGTTCCTGCTCCAGCAGTTCCCCTGCTTAAGGGCAGAGCAGCAGCAGCCCTGCTGGGTCATGTGTGTGGAAAAGTTTGGTCACCCGACCCTATAACCATTACCACTCTGACTGGGACACTTGCTGGGTGTATGTTCAAAGATGCCTGGCTCCTGCCCCATTTTTCTCGCCAGCTGAGGTACCCCCCCACCTTCCTCTCCCTGTCATGCAGGAACTGGTGCCCCCACGTGGTGACCCGGACCGTGACCTGCCAGGTCCAGAATGGAACAGTTCTGCAGCGTGTGTACCAGAACTGCCGCTGGCCACAGGGCTGCTCCGGAGGCAGGTGGGCTGGGTGGGGTGTAGGGGTGAAATGGTATGGGGTGTAACAGGTTGTGTGTGTGTGTGTGTGTGTGTGTGTGTGTGTGTGTGGGGGGGGGGGGGGGGG
>JAODJW010000040.1:37186545-37205140 GCA_026777045.1 Hyperopisus bebe | reverse complement strand
GGTGGGGTGGGGGGGGGGGGGGGGGGGGGGGGGATTAGGTTTATATTACTTTGTGGGGACTAGATATGGTTACTATTATAATGTGGTTACTTATAATTAAGGTTGGGGCTGGGTAAGGCTGAAGGTCGTTGTGTTGGGATTAAAATTTTCCCCATAGAAGTGAATGGAGAGTCCCCACAAAGTTATAATTACAAACCTGTGTGTGTGGGTGACAGAGAGAGAGAGAGAGAATAGAGAGGGATGTGCTTGTGTGCTCAGTGTTTCTGTGTGTCTTCGTACCTTAGAGAGTCTCTCTCCCTCCAGCTACCGCACCGTGGTCAGGCCGTCATACAAGCTGGCGTACCGGACAGTCACAGCGCTCGAGTGGAAGTGCTGCCCGGGCTACCGCGGGTTCCACTGTGACGAAGGTGAGATGTCGCTGAGAGGGGTAGGGTATGGGGGCGGGGCTCAGACCAGCGATCCACCCAACCTAAGAATGACTTGTTCAAATGAATGGATGGCAGAGGACATGTGCCTGCTGTAAGCCACCCCCTTCCCTGCCTGCCTGATATCCCCACTTTCCCTCCTGCGATGGTCTTCAGTCAAAAAGTGTTGCCAGACCTCTGCTATTTTAGTTTTTCTAGCACTCTGGGCCAGTAACACCCCTCAACGCCAAACATCTGCCCTGCTTCGCTCCTTGGTGGCACTGAGTGCTTTGAGTCTTTCCGGGAATGCGATACGTGGGATGTCAGTTAGCTTGAGGTGTCAATTTCCCTACCATATCTCTGACCCAGGCCAGACAGGGAGTCCTGGTAGCCGTGAGAAATCATTAGTGCCCTGCAGGAAAACACACACGCATCCATAAACACGCCTCCCACTCACACACACTCTCATCAATTTTGAAAACCTTAAATGACGCAATTCACTCTCCCAGGGGTGGTTCCCATGCAGTTTGGCAGTGTGTCACGTTCCGTTCTAGCCAGCTGAGGTTACAGGTTTCACTTGAGCAAAAGTGACAGATTGCTCTCATATCGCTTGGCACATGTCATTTCTGGCCATTTCTATTGCCACCAGCCCACGATCCTGAAGCGCTATCTCCTGTCATTAGAGGTCTGTTTAATCAGCGATATGGAAAGTTCTAGAAATTGGATAGCGACCGTATTTTTCTAAAGCTCCCTTGCTCTTACTGGACTCTCAGAAGTTGGCCACAAGGGTCTGAGTGCCCCCCCGGCCCCCCATTTGCTTTCTTGTCAATATATGTCTTTGGCATAATGGAGCATCTGTACTGGACGGAGGCTGTGGGTTGCAGGTCACAGAGAGTGTGGGTTGAAGTTCATGGTAGCCTCTATACCAGCCTTTCCCTGGCCAATGCTGATTTGCACATTTGCAGAAACCATATGTATTGTTTGAGTGTGTGTTGCACCAGCCTTGTACGCTGTGCAGATTACCATCAGCTCACATTTCAAGATGGCCCTCACCTCTGTTGTGTCTTTGACTAAGTGACTTCTTCAGTTAAAAAAACAGCTGTAAATATTGCCAGCATTGCAAGCCAGTTATGCAAGCTAGGGCACAAGCAGTGACAATAACAGAATCAGAGACATGATCAATGGAAGTGATTTCCCACATTGTCTTGCAATGCAATTTCTGCAGAATGATGTCATTTCGTCTGGCTGCAACACAGGACAGAACCATCTGGGGATGTGTTCCTGTCCTGGGCTGAGTCAGCCTTCCTTTCCGGGTGTTAGTGTGTATTTAGTTTTCCCATTCAAACCTTCTGGAAATGTTGTCTCTCTCTGTATCAGTAAAATGGCTGCTTGGTAAGATAGTCGTCGCTTTGGCTTTGCTCTTGGAGAATAGGTTTAAATTCTTCTTTTCTAAAAAACAAATGGCTTTGGCCTCAGTCAGCTGGATGTCCTTCTGATGGTTCATTGTGCTGATGTCAGCTTCAGTCTTCCCTTCAAAACACCTCTGATCTCCCTAAGGCCCTGCATGGGGTTTCCAGCATGGGGTCCTCGGCTCAGAATTTGTTCACTTCCTGTGGACTTACAGGCCACAGAGATGATGGGTGGGTTTTGGTATGTCTAGGCTGGCACACCTGCTCTTCTCTAAGAGGCCCGGCTGAATTAGAGCCATGTGCTCCCTGCAGCACTGCAAGCTAAACATGACATCATCTTTGAAGTATAACGATATCTCCATCAAACAGTTTTAAAACAGCTCCCATACCTGAATACTGGGCATGGAGATGATAGCGTAAAAATACAATGCAGTGCCATGTGATAAATATGAGGATAACTCCGAAATCTCCAGACCTTCTTCAGCTATCTCATATGTCTGACCCACATATCCCTGAGCTCCCTTCCCTCGCCCCATCACTAGCAGAAATACCCTGTGGTGCCATAACTATGGGGGTATATTGGTGCAGTCTGGACAGGTACTCCACCAAAGCATTGGAAATGCAAATGCCTTAATCTCTCATTTACAGAAAAAAGGCCCAAGTGTTTAGACATGGAAGCAGAATTTATGCCCTCCTGTATTTTCACCAACCACAGTGTCATAAGACACTGCTAACACTGAATACAGATACTGTATGCCGGACACTTTAACCACTCCCTTATGGTGCTTCCTTCACTTGGTTAGTTAACATTAGCTTTTGCTAGGTATAACATTTTTTGGACTAACCCGACCACCAAAGCAGATAGAACTCTGGGCTTACAGTTTAATATAGACCCCCCTCTCCCCCCAGCAGGCTGGCATACTCCCAGCTTTTTTGAGAATCTTGTAGGTGCTAAACCCAAGTAATGGATAGCAGGTCAGTGGAACATTCTGATGTCAATTAAAGATACCCAGTCAACATGGACAACTGTGGATGCCTGAGGTTGGGCAGCTCTGGTATAACAAGCAAAAGCGAGAAAATGTATCAGTGCAGGGACAGCAACAAAGTGGCGGCAGCATTTCACGGATTAGGAAATTACCACGGCTGTCAAATAGCAGCATCGGGGCTTCGTGATAAAGCGACTCCCTTTTGCGCCAGATTCCGGCAGCATCTGTGCTTTCGGCCATTATTACCGCGGAAGGAAGAGGCAGCACTGATGCAGCCAAAATGTAATCTGTGTTTTCACAGCTCGGTGCAGCTTATCAGCAAAGGCGCACATGCTCAGGCCGGCCGGCAAAACGCAGCCCACTGCCACCCGCCATTATTCACGGAGATTGGAGAATGCGGGGGAGGATTTGCATGCTGAACGGTGCAGATGTTCTAGGCAAGTGTGCAGGCGAAAGGCGATTAAGCACAAGATGCAAGTGGCTGTGAGTTCCTTAATTGGTCTGGGACTGAATGGCCTGTCCTGGCAGCTGCTTGCTCCGTCTAACCTGGACCCATCAGAACATTGATTGTGCCCCAGAGGGCTATGATACACCTGCCCGGGGTGGTGTATAAACCCTAGATGACTTTCCTGTTCTCTTGGGCACCATTTGTCTGAGCGTACCCTCATTAGTACATGCCCACATTTTATTAAGGGAGCTAATGGGGATGAAGCACCTCTGTGGCATGCGGACTGCATCCCATCATTAAAGCACAGCAGCCCATATGACCCTTTCAGCTCAGCTACTCTGCTGAACACTGAATATTTTATCCTCACGCTTTATTTATTTTGGGTGTGTCGGCTTGTTACTTACCTCCCTGATTCTCGCTGATTCTTGCTGATTCTCGTGTCTTGCCCATTGCCCCCCACACCCCCATCAAGGCTTAATTTTCCTCATCTCTGTTGCCCAGACTCGTATCTGTCCCAGATTTGCGTCAGCGCTCAGCAGGGGATTCGAGGGAGGGGGGATGGGGGTGAACCACTGGGGTGCCCGCCGCCCTCCAGCTCCCTATCCCCAAGTCCTGCCCCCCCCCCATCCCCCCAGAATATAACTTCTCTGATCTGGGCCTCATGCATGTGTGTGCTTTATAAACAAACACTGGGGATGGATTACAGGCGTGGGGCAGTGAAGTGTGGAAAAGAAAAACAGTTTAGTTGGGGGGTGCAGAATGAAGGACAGCAGAGTGAAAGCAGAATAGGGGGAGGGGGCAAATTAAAAGATCAAGCATTTGCTTTTTAAATCAAACTCACCATTTTTATTCCCGATTGACCACCCACTTATCCCATATGTGCAATAGCCAGTGAGTTACTCATATGTGCACTAGCCAGTGAGTTACTCATATATGCAATAGCCAGTGAGTTACTCATATATGCAATAGCCAGTGAGTTACTCAGTGCCCTGCATGATTTGAGAATCCCCAGCCTACTTCTATGAACTAATGCATTTGAAAGCTTACAGCCTGAAGTGTTTTGTGCTGCATTTCTCAAAGAGAATCAAAAGAGAATCAAAAAACAGTAATAAAATGTTCCAGTATTAAAGGCATCTGAAAGATCAAATCCATTCCAAGAAATCTTGTGTAATCATTGTAATGACAGGTTATGCTGATGTAGCTTTTGGGGTCATATCTAATTAATGCCACCGGTAGATAATCTGTTTTTCTTCACAGACAGGTGTGGTGTGGGTTACGGGGGGGGGGGTGGAGATCATGTGGACAGATGCCTGTCTGTGAAATACTGCATCCTTATGTCCTGCTGCCCTGATTTCAAGGTCACCATAATAGACACACACCTCCCACCTCATCCCCCATGCCTTGCACGAAGAATAGGCAGCATAGCAATATGTCTGACAGACCCCTGGACCAAATTCCCCCGTGATTCCCCCTCCTCTCACCCACCCTATCAAGCTGTATGGTGTCGCCATAGGGCCTGGCTTCTGGCCAAACCGTGTTGAGCCTCTCCAGCCCATCCCCTGTTATTGTTCAGGATGCCAGGGCAGCTGTGGATGCTGGACACAGCCAAAATCAAATAAAAACACTGCATTCCCCAGGCTGCATCCAGATGTGAGAAGAACCCAGATGAGAACCGTGAGGCACACCGCTGCCACCGCAGATTAAGTGTCACGGACACCTGGGTGTGTAGCACTTTAGGGGAAATTAATGTTATGTATTTTCATTACTTGCAAACTGTAGCTGATCTGGTTTAAGAATCCAACAGCTAAGCCTCTACTGGTCATAGTACCAAAAGCCCTTTCGGTATAAGTCTTGAACTGGATCCGGTGCAGTTATTAAATAGCAACCTCGTTAACGCTACATGTTTTGTCGCCTCTGTGAATCTCATGTAATTAAAAATGGAATCTGCTGGCCCCCACCTGCCGTATCTCCATGACTAGTTCAGCATGGCCGTCCTGAATCCACTATCACTGTACTGTAGCACCAAGACTTGCAGCTGGTCTCATTTTCTGCTAGCTGCCCCACAGCGTTTGGGGTCCAGCTCCCTGACAAACGTGCGGCTGCAAACCCACAAGGGAGTCGGGGATTTGAGGTCTGAGTGCGATTCCAGCTCTGGAGTGCAGCTGGAAAGGGTCGAGGAAACTGGTTGGTTCTGGTTAGCTCTGTGCCTGGACCAGGACTTGGGCGCACTGCTCCCGCTGTAACGCAAGGCACATTTCTCACAGTGGATGGGCGCAGGGCACAAACACCAACAGGACCAGTTTTCCTAAACCAGGCCATGGGGTGTTCTTTAACTTCCTTACAAATGCAGGAAAGTTATTTGGCAGAAAAAGGAAACTTTAATTGACATGAACTTTACTGTGCAGGCACAGATCTGACCAGATTTCTGTACTGTATTGCTTCTATTTATGGTGGTGATCAGGGGCGTCGTTAGGCCTATTTTAGGGGGCTTAAATGTTTTTTAGCCCCCAAATAAATGTTTACTTATTGGCTTAAGTCATGAATAGCTTTTATATTATATATTTTTGCCATTGGCCCCCCAGTGAAGACTCAGCCCCCCCTATCCGTTCATCTCTAACTATGCCCCTGGTGGTGATCGGGATACTGGGCCCAGGGTTCAACTGCTGTAGCACCCAACAGAAACACAGTATTGCTTATGTGTATAAGGACACAGACAAGGCTTATTAGCACAGGTCCAGTTCCTTAAGCATTATCTAAACTGCCTATCTACCATTGATGTATTGTGTATTATTCTGGAATTTGCTGTCCTTTTAGGGAAAGTGTTCCATAGCACCTCCTGCTCAGTACAGCGTCTCCAAGGTAAATAAAACAGAATTAATGTGTAAATGAGGTAGTTTTTAAAGACTTGCCTGAGTTTCCATGTTAGCTCTGTTATGATGAGGCAGGCGTCTAGAATGCATAAGCCACATTTGACAATGTACACTTGTTTTTTTAGACACATTAAGTGTTTCCTGCTTTTCTCTGATTGGGTAATACTAGGACACACAATAGGGATTTGGAGCTACCTGATTGGCTTACAGCAGGGCTTGCATCAGCCAGGTAGATTCAGGTGACTAGCTGAAATATCCAAGCAAAGTCCAACAGCGAGTAGGGGGAGGGGGAGGGGGGTCCATGCTCATGCTTTTCCACCCTTGCTGAGTCATGGCTCCGTGCCCAGTTGCCCCATAGAGTGAGTTTATTAACCGCAGAATTTACCCCAGACCCCAATCTGGGCTGCAGTCCCACTGATCTGGGACATGGGGCTGGGGATGGAGGTGATCATAATGTTATTGTTGGACTCCCACTATCCTCACAGCTGAAAGCCCCCCCCTCCTTCAACCATGTTAGTCCACTAGGACCGTACGCAAACAGCGGAGGTGGTGGATCTTCACTGCCCCAGGTGTTTATGGCCGGTTTGTGGGTTCATGGTTTCCAGGATGCAGGAAATCCCCACCCTGCAAGGTTTATTATATGGCAGAAGGCGTATGCTGACTTATTGTCCCACACACATAAACACACGTACACAGAGACACACCCACATATATACATGCATGTATAGACAGACACAGAGGTGCATAAACTCACGCATGCATAAACAGTCAAGGAGAAACACACCCATATGTAAACAGATATATGGACAGACACTTATATATAGATACAAAGATATGCACAAAGATATATGGAGAGACAAACACACACAGAAAGATGTGCACGTTCTGTAGATGTATGAACTCGCACACAGAGTTGCTGCAGCAGGTTTCCAGAGGCAGGGCAGTAAATCAGCTTTTACGAGGGATGTGCTTTTGACTCCGGGGCGGAGATTGGCCCGCCTGGGACAGCTGTGGTGTAAGACAGTGTTTTTGATTAGGCCCTTAACTAATGATCCTCTGTTTACTATACCTGTTGACACTTTCATTGTGGGTGAGTTGCATAGCCTGCAGCACTGTGCATTTTATCTGGTTGTACAGCCACTTTTTTTTTTTTTAAACCATAAAAAATCGGGTTAAATGCTTCCCTCAGGGGTACAACAGCAAGCCACTGCCTGGACCTGAATGGGCACCTTTTCCAGCATCCCTAACCACTGCACTCGATGCCATCAATGATGTAAAGGAGGTGTTATTCACTTTATTTCCCCTCTGCTGCCTGCCTTGAACAAAACGCCTCATAACAAAACTGCTAAGCCTGGCGTTGCTAAGTGGTTTAAAAGGAAAGACTCCATGTACTTTGCAGTTGTGAGCATTGTTGCATGCTGTGGTTGCGGTGGTAAGTGTGAACAAGCTGCTATATAATTTACCGGCAATCATTTGAATATAAGTACTAAAGCTTTTGAAGTAATTTTCCATAATGTCTGTGATAACATATATAAACTAATTGCAAAGGTCATCAGGGTTAAATAGGAACAAGAGACACTGTTGAAAATCTTGGTCACCTCTGCCGAGGGAAAACACTGGTATCTTTCCAGCATTGCCTGGTGTCCTGTAGGTGGGACATGATGGGTCTTCTCCCACCATCAGGCCATCCTTCTGAAAGCCACTCAGCTTTGACAGAGCTCTGGGTTGTTTGCATCCTCTCCTGAAAAAGGCCATTGTAAAAAGCTGCAAAGACAGTATGTCTGACCCCACTAGAGCAATGTCCCAAAGCAAAGAGCACCATCTATCCATTTTCCAACCCGCTTATCCTATTGGGTCGCGGGGGGTCCGGAGCCTATCCCAGAAGCAATGGGTACGAGGCAGGGAACAACCCTGGACAGGGGGCCAGCCCATCGCTGGGCACACTCACACACCATTCACTGTCACATGCACACCTACGTGCAATTTAGTATCCCCAATTAGCCTCAGCATGTCTTTGGATTGTGGGGGGAAACCAGAGTACCCGGAGAAAACCCCACGATGACACGGGGAGAACATGCAAACTCCACACGCATGTAACCCAGGCGGAGATTCAAACCCGGGTCCCAGAGGTGTGAGGCAACAGTGCTAACCACTGCACCACCATGCCACCCGAGCACCATGGCCATTGTAGGGTCAAAAAATACAGCAAATGGTTCATGAGGCGTCATTTTGTCTATTACTACAGTCCACCCTTCAGGTCAGCAGGCAACTCCAAGGTCAGTGACTGGGCATTGGCCTATCACAGGAGGAGGGAATCGTACCAACATTCACATATTTTCATGTTTTCTGGGGAGGGGGTATTGTACATTCCTTGGAGAGTGACCTGGCATGATGGGGCAGATCGTGGACTTGTCCTGAATTAGGTTGTCATTGTCAAAAAGAACATGAGCGACACAAAACCTCTGTTCAGCTCAGATGAAAACAGGTAGATATGACCATTGCCTGGCTCATTTTTGCTGGTCAGTAAGAGCTCTAGTTTATGGGCACATTGTGTCTGGAAAGTCTTTTTCCTAGCCCAAGTGCTTTCTGGGATGGTGGGCTTTTTGGTTTGCTTCTGACATTTGAGAAGTTCAGGGACTGTCAGGGTGTGAACCTCTCTGTGTATCTTCCATAACCGTGCATGGTGTGCACTGGTGTCCACATATGTATCAGCAGAGTTTCTTCATGGTTGTGCTTGTTTGACATCCTTGAGTCTGGAAACCGTGGCTAAGGTTAAACCCAAAGGCATTGATGTGTCACGCAGGAGCAAAGTCAGACATGGACAGGAAGCGCTGGCTAAGGGCTGCCTATAAACCAGCCCTGTGTTGTGTCTGCCAGAACCATGAATCCTCTTACCGAGCAGAGACTCTCTTTGAGAGCCCAGATATGGGCGAGGTGCAGGGCAAGCGAGTGTGTGTCCTGCTGGGGAACGTGACATTCCCAAATTTTAGATTTGCTACCTTCTTGGTTGTCTGCTTGCCAGTTTGGCAGTTTTTCTAGATATTCAGTGTCTAGACTGAGGAACTGAAGGGTTTGAGTTTGGTGTTGGAGTGAACGCTGCTCAGAGGGACGTGGCGGTCCAGGGGCTGGGTTATACTGCAGAATTGCCCTTAAAGGGAGCCTGTAGTACTGACCACCATTGTCCTGGGAACTATCTCCACTTTGCACTTGTTCTTATTTTATACTGGCCTGCATTGTGACAAACTCTTATGGTTTGATCTCCCTGTTATTACCTCCCTTTGTTTTTCATGCCTGACTGGAACTTTGCTTTTGGGTCTGTCTGGATGGACAAGGGGAAAGCATGATGTAGGACTGTCTCAGGCTACTTCTGTCATTTTCAGAACTTCCTACTTGGAATCAATAAATCCTGTCTATGTGACTCATCTCCCTACCCCTCTGTAGCCGTTCTGTTTAACCCCCCCCCCCCCCCCAGTTTTTCTTTCCCTTCACTTGCTCCTTCTGGGCCCGATGCTCCAAACTCCCAACATGCTCTGCAATGGCAATTCGGCTATGTGTCTGTGTCTAACTAGAGTATCAGCAAACAGTGTGTGTCCACAACAGGAGTACTGAAAAATTCATTTGAACATTCAGTGCAAGCTGATGTGTGTGGGAACATAAGCCTTGGTGACTCTGTTGCTTCTGAAACATTGAGGGTTTTTGTTTTGTCCCTTCGTCCACCCACCAATATGGGGGCTTTATTCTTTCACCTTTAAAAAGGTGCAAACTTCATGAAAATGGGTGGATGGCATCACATCAGTAATGAAATGCTTTAGAGTAACACATGGCTCCACAATATAAAGATGGAGTTTCTGTTTAAAAGACTACTGTCAAAACTCTGAAGCATCCCTGTTGCATTGACTTATAAATCAAACAACTACTTAGATTGGTGGATTAAATGAATGCTTTAATAGACCCAACACCTTCCCACAGCCTCACGATCTCAACAAACCTTCATTACTGGGTCTCGCCCATTGCTATAAATCTGGCAGGCAGGGAGGTGGTTGAGTATTTAGCACAGTTCCCATAATCAAAACACTGAGAAGCAATTATAAAGTTTATCAATATATAATGTCTTTCCTAAAGGTTTAACATAGGATATAGCAACAGAATTACAGGTAGTGAATTATTTTAGTTAAGCAATACCTCATACACAAAAGCAATTACCATTTAGTGTAATATGAGTAATGATCTGAAATTGCATAAACTCTATGTAAATATTCTATAAAGAAGCCCTTGTAACATTAAACCAAGAGGAGATTATTGAAGAGTTTAGGTAGACAGTGGAACTTCCAGCACATTCATGAATGACCTGCCCAGTGCTCAAGGGAAGGAGTCTGAAAGAGCAAACTATTGGGAGTGCAGCCTTGACATGACAGAACGTATGCAGAACATCCGGCTTAGTGAGGCCCCATCACATCCAAAGCAGCCTGCAGGAGGCGGGACAGTGCTGACGGGGGGGTGCGGCCAGACAAGAGAGGGGTAATCTGAGAAGGGGGCCAGCAAAGGTGGGCTATTGTTCAGTAGCCACATGAGCACAGGGGAATTGCATGACTGTCTACGGTAAGCTGGACCAGAAAGGCCCCATTCTACCTGTGGAAACTGAACTGGGGTCATTTAATATGCTTTGGGAAGACAGGTCTGTGAAATGAAGCCGTGCTGAGAAGTTCCAAATGCTGGCATTAGACAGATGACATATTTAATCAACAGTTTTGGTCCCTTCCTTTTTAAAGACCATTGTCTTTTTTACGCATCATTGTTTTTTTTTTTACAGGGTGTGCTTTACAAACAGCAGAAATGCTTCAGTCCGACTATGTGTGTGTGTATTTATATGTTTATATGGGTGACCACAGGAAATGAAACGAAGGAGGAATCAATGTTATGGCAAAGGAAACAGGAAGGGAGAGCAGGAAAGATAACCTCACAGGAAGGATGCAAACAGCTGAAGCGAAATCAAGTGGAAAGTGTGTGAATATGACAGGCAGAATAACGTTTAGTTTTATCTGAAACATGGGTGTAGATTTTGGTATGAATGGCAGAGACACATTCCTACCAGAGCTGTGGGAGTACCAGATGTGTTTAAGGGGGCTGGGCGGTTTGGGGCTGATTTGGTCCTCACCAGCGTCGAAGCCATACCTATGCCCCTGATCTGAAAGCATCGGTTACTGCAGAAACTTGCTGTGCTACAATTCATTACCCAATAAACCTGTAAGCTCTTTAAGTTCAGATGAAACTGCCTGATAAGCAAATAAAATGAATGAATGGATTGTACTTCATTGTGCTGGAATTATATAGGTTGGCTAATTTTATTAATCACCTTTGGAATGTGACATTTGGAAAAAGGAGTTTGATGGACAGCTGGAGTGTAACACCGAGCGCTCTATGTAACATGGTTAGTTCAGGCTATATCACTGCAGACAGCATGCAGTTCAGCCAGATCACATTCCAGACGACACGCATCCGGCCGCCCTCCAAGTCGCCAGTCCCTCACAAATGACACGTAAGATGAGTGAGGGCTGGAAGGAGCTACAGGAAGAGAAGGAGGGAATCTTCAGATAAGGAATGTCTAGTGGTAACAAATTCTTCTCTGTAGTATGTTTCTTTCTTTTCTTTTTTAATGTCACTTGTTTAGACTTTTTGCATTCCTTTTCTAAATCCCGTTCCCTGAGTAATAGTTGGTAATGTGGGATGACCTCTTGATTAGTTATGGATATTTCAGGCCAAGAAAACAATGTGTTCTGTTGTCAGTATCCCTGTGATGTTAATTACATTGCTTCAAAGTCGTTCTTCAGCAAAGAAAACATCAAGCCACCCCTATTTTCACAACAGGCCGACATCTGAGAGCTCAAACAAACCCAAACCAATGAGATCAGATTTGCTCATCCTGTGTCGTGATCCCATCTGAGGTTCAGTTGTAAGGAATCCAGTGCTGGCTGACCAGGCTGTCGCTTGAATGTCTTCCATTATGGTAACAGCCTGAGATGAGGCTGTGGAACATTGTCAAAACACCTCTCTGCTCCCCCTGCTGAAGCTTCCTGAGGCCAACTGAACCTGCATGACCTAGAGGTGTCATCATCTGAAAGGAAACTTTCAATATAATACTTTGTTGACTCTCTTTGTTGAATCTCTTGTTATGTTTCGGTGATATCAGAAGATTGTAGAAGATTTTCTCCCTAATGAACTAGTGCTCAGGAACAGAAACAGGAGGGAGGCCATTGTTGAATACCGTGAACAGTACGCGCAACTTTAGACGTTGTGTGAATCCTACTCATAATTACAGTCGTAATCATGCGATTAAACAGGGAATCGCTGGTTATTGTGGGACAGGGCTTTTGCACTATACTGGCATCTGCAGTTCACTGGGCACTTACAGGGCTGTGGGAGGCATCGTGGGAGGGTGTCATAAAGCCCAAAGTTTATAGAGTCAAAGGAAAAGGAAGGTCACTGGTTCAAATCCCATGGTCAACAGAATGATTTCATCAATGGGCCCTTGAGGACAGCCCATAATCCCCACTGCTCCATGGACTGACTCCCCCTGCTTTCTCAGTTGCTTGTTGTGTGCTAAATATGTAAATGGGGGTGCTGCCCCCCTCCATCTCTATTTAGCGTGAGTGCTGAGAAGGAGACCTGTGATCTATGATGGAATTAATTGGGCATTCCTAATTTGGTAAAAATTGAGGGGGGGATAAGGTCAGTACAACAAAATTACATTAAAAATAAATCCCTGTGACACCTAAGCATTTGTTAATACATTTGCTTGACCACACAAAGAGTAATTGTTTACAGGGATATGACATGCCTATTCTTGCATCCCAAAAATATCTTGGTGGTTTGAAATACATTTGGTCCTCATTCTCCCAGTAACCCTGAAATACATGAGACGGCCTCTGACCTGCAAAAAGACAAAAAGTTTAAGGATAGTAGTGGAATGAGTTTTATATTGCAGAATAATTTTGAACTGGAAGATTCATTTACTTTATTGGAAGCTGGCCCCTCAGGACCAGTTGGATAAAGGTTTGATCGGTTGCTGGGTTTCTGAACTGCTGTTACCCAGAATTCCTTCACTTTCTCATCCCTGTTTCAGAAATACTTGTGATGTTTTATCTGCCTCACTTGTACGTCGCTTTAGACAAAATCATCTGTTAGATAATTAAATATAAATGTAGATGTAATAACACAGAGAAGTTTTCCCTCAATTTAGTGTAATTTGTTTAGTCTTTGGAAACGTAGAGTTTATTTAATGCTGCTCCTCAGTGTTTTTTTATTTTTGAAGGGCAGTGGGTTTAGATTAGTAGTTTGCTGTTCTTAGTTTGGCTTGCTGCTTTAAGCTCCCAAGCATGCAGGATCAGTGGGGCCTCGTCTGGGGGTTTATACCATTTCTCTGCGGGTTGTTGTGTCGCACTTGAAGGGCAAATAATAACCAACTGAGGCCATTTTTGCTAAGAACAGTAGGCCATGTCCTGCAAACTTGCAGGATGTTTCACCAAATGTTTTCTCCATTTTGTCTTCAGTAACAGTACTGTAAACTGGAGTTTGGGTTCATTACTGTGTTGTTAGCAGTGGTGCCTCTGCTCTGCTCACTGTGTGTGGCGAGACCCACAGCCTACATGTATGTGGAACATGCCAGGGTCGTTGGGGAAAAAAGACTTTAGCTATGTGAGTGGGCAGGTCTATCTTATGCCTTCAATCACCAGCTCTCTAGCTTCCTATTCGGTTAATTCAGATAGTGATTTTAGATGTGATTTGTAGTTGGAGGCCTGAACATTAACCTGAGAACAATAAAATTCAGGGTTATACTATGAAGTTGCACACAGCAAAGAAATGTTTCCCCATTTTTTTTAAATAAGAAACTTGATTTCTTTCACGTGTTGTGCACATAGTTACCATAGCTCTTCTAGAAAAGAGTTACACAGGTGGTAATGATAAATAAATACAATTCTGGGGCAAAGGAGGAAGTTTTGAGGTTCAGGATTTCTGCCTTCGTCCGTAAGGTTCCGTGTTCAAATCCTGACTTCCGGGTATTTCAGCTAAGCCCTTAGCCCCTGCTGCTCCAGATGGTGTACATTTGCTGATCCTGTGCTCTGACCCCCAAACTTGCTCTCACCTGTACATGCATATGTGTCTGTGTCTCTCCTGAAGAGCCTGATGGGATGTGCAAGAACAGCCCAGTTTCCCAGCAGAGATTAATAAAGTGCTTATATTCATACTGTCTTGTACTAAAAGAAGGGGCTACCTTAGATCATCAACTGGCCATGAGACTGGGTGTCACTTCTTTTATGGTGTTTTATGATCAAGTGTGTCTATATTACATCCTGATGCTGAAGTTCAGACTCAGCCCACTCTGCAGAAGAAGCCAGATCTCTCTGAGTCAGACAGTCTCAGTCTCCAGGCAGCTCCAGGAAGCCTATGGGTCTAAAATTTGTCAGTATCTTTTTATAGGCTGTTTGCAGTTCATTTTTCAGCACCCACTTCTTTATTTATAGGTGATGTCAGAATGTGTAGAATTTGATTGATGGTTGATTGGCTGTTGGGTTGGCACTGCCCAAAGGTTTCCATAGTGATTGTGCAACCTGTATAGCACGCCTCTTTGGCAAGCTGGCACACTAGGCTCTTGGCAGAAGTCACCAGTAGGCCACAGGGGTTCAGGGCACAAGAAGCCTAGGAAACGGGGGTCCATGGGGTGAGAGACCTGGATGGAGCAAGTCTAGGGGGCAAGAGGCCTGGATGGCGGTGGTCCGGGGGCAAAGGGCCTGGCAAGGAGAGGTCTAGGGGGCAAGATGCCTGGGTGTCAAGGGTCCATTAAGTGTGGCGAATGTTCCAGCAGCGTTTTGACTTTAAGGCCTTTCACTCTTGCTAAAAGCTCCAGACCGCGTGTTTTTTTCAAGGCGAAACTGCTGGGTTTTTCCGACCACTTAACTGCCGCGCACAGTCGGCTTCACACAATGAGCTGGAGCCCACTGCTGAGACAGGAAACCAGCCCAGTGGTTCACTCAGCATCCCCAGACCTGGCGACCCGTGAGCCCGTCAGATCCTCCAGAACAAAGGTGCTCTCCATATCAGCCTGCATTGGCCCTTCATGTCACAAAGGAAGAATGTGCACTTATCTCAAATGGTGCAAAACTCAAACAGGACCCCCCCCCCCCACCTCACTCCCTGCAATCCGGGGGACATGAAGCGATAAAGACCCCGCGTGTCTGTAAGGAGTCTGAAGAGGAGTGTAGGGAGGGGTGGCAGGTAATTACACCTGTAGAAATACATGAAAGACCTACCAGGAAATTGGGAGGGGGTGTCCATCAGTAATGGCTTGTGGGCGAGAAAGCAGATGTTACCATGATAAAATTTGAACAGACTGTGTTCCCCCCCACTGGGTCCCTCAAGGCGGGTTCAGACGGAGCCAAGACAATGCTTCCTATTGTTCCCTGGTTATAGCATCAATTTACCTCTGGAGGAGTTCTAGGCTCTGTGCTGTGAGACGATGCTGTTGGGGGGGGGGGGGGGGGGGGGGTCTTTTCCACCCGCTGCTCTGCACTGTTAGGGTTTTCCCCTAAACATTCACATTTTTCGGCCTCATACCTGTGCCTCGGTCCAGCCTGTGGCCTGTATCCAAAGCACATTAATATGGGCGGTATAACACTTCTGACAATCACATTAGTTTTTATTATATATATATATATATATATACACATATATGTATATGTATACAGTATATGGTCTTCTTACTACACCATCATTTTTTATTCGTGCTTTATGAGCTTGCACAAAGTCTTGCACAAGCTTGCCTCCTGTTGTGAATGACCTGTGGTGTAGAAATTCTTCTTTCACAAAAGCCCAGCTTTCATATACTGTAGCTAAGCATCCATGATCCATGATCAAGTTCACACAAGGCAGCCTGGCCAAGCTAACCAGTGCAGGGGGGCTATGCAATGAACTCAAATGATCCTTTATTTGCCATTTGCACAGGTACATGGGAATGCTTCTTTTCTCGTATCCCATCATGCTCTCCTCTGAGGCAGGGTCTGGCCATGTCTCTGGTGCCCCTGGAGTATTTTGGGGCTTAGGGGCCTTGCTTAATGGAGGGAGAGTAATTTGCCAAGGCCAGGACTCAAATCGATGATATTCTGATCACATGCATGGAGGCTTAACCCGCTGTAATGGCGAGTGGTTCCTTTCCTGCCTGCATCCCAATCGTCTACCACCCAGGTCCACCACTGCCTTCAATGGCCATGTTGCCCTTACCTTGTTCATCTGCCAGAGAAGCCCAGGACGGCTTTAAGGACCAGGGAGCAGATACAGCATTTTGGTAGGTGTCCTTCTCAAGCAGGGGGCTGCTTTGAGAGTGAAGTTACTGTGGGACTTCCTCCGATGGAAAGGTGTCAGCCCCCCAGAGGACACCCATGAAGACAATGTGAGATTTATGTTATGAGACAGCAGCCATGTGACAGCCATGGAGGAGGTATCTGTCAGGCCCAGCCTCCCGCGAGCTGCAATCTTGTCTTAAAGTCGAGCCACCATACACATTTCACCTCTGTCACTTCAGGAGTGCTAAGTAGAGCTGAATGCTCCATTTATTGGTGTTTAAACCGGTCCCCAGACAAACCCCCCCCCCCCCCCCCAATTAGTCCCTTAGTACAGTTAGTCACAGTTGGCAGCCACAGACACACTGCGGTCCAGAACCAGTCTGCTCCATCAGCCACATCCTGAGCCAGAGCACAGGGCCCCGGCAGGACTCCCTGGGGGGGGGTGCCTGTTTAATCTACCTGAGTATCCCTCTCTGGTCTTGTGAAGCCCCCCCCCCCTATCCTACCCTCCTTTGACAGGTGGCGGGTCCTGCATGAATGCAGGGGCTCCTGTTTCCAAAAAGCCTCCATGGAATGCAACACACACAGGCGTCCATTCACGCCGGGATTAGGGGCAGCAGTTGAACCTGTCACCCCTGCGCCTCTCTGTGTATTCAGTTTAATTTCATTAATTTACTTTAATCATGTAAGAAATATTCCTTCCGAACACACGTAACACTTAATGAAGGATTTATTGGTAACATTATATTACGGTTAGCTAATATTACGCTGTCACAAGCTGAAATAACAGCAATTAATTTAGCATGTGTTTGAAGCTCATTGTGGTAATGGACAATAGACGAGGGGGTGTTTGGGAGGGAACACTGTTCTGCGGCTCCCAGCCACCTGGCTACTCAACTCCCATCGGAGTTTTAATCTTATTGAAGTAGGTATGTAAAAGTGACATTTAAGAGTGAGTGTGCATCAAGTGTGCGTGTGAGGGGTTATAAATGCGGGGGCTCCTTCTCATGGTGCTGACCATTGACCCTGCCATGCCTGTCCCTGGGTTTTTTCCATCCCAGCATGCACCTGTGCAAGAGGCCCTCCTAGTGGAGCTCTGCCCAGAGCAGTGTGGCTCACTTCCCCTGCCTAGTTAGTGCCAGCTGCACTCTGACCTCAGCGGTGGGTGAGTTAAGTAGAGCCAGTTCAGCAGAGTCAACTGGAGGCCCTCTGCGGGTGCGAAGTTACTGTTAGGACAGAACCCGTCGATGATGCAGGCCGCAGATGTGTGCACGTGTGTCCCTGTGTGTGCATGAGCGTTCGTGTCTGTGCATATATACAGACATCTGTGAGCGCAAATGACCTCTGCTTTGTACCAAAGACAGGCAGGTGTGAGATCTGCGCCATCTGAGCGTGAAGCTCAGTGCGTGAGGGCACCGTCTTTCCCTATGGGAGCCTGACACTCTGAGGGGGGGGGGCCCAGCAGAAATGGGGCCCCGGAGGGAATCGGGCCCTTAAAGGAATGGGGGGCCGGGAATGGGGCCCTGGTAAGAAGGGGGGCCCAGTGTGCCGCTGCTGTTTTATCACCACACAATCACACCACCCCGCCCCCCCGGCAAGATGGATGGGGGCAGATTTGTCACAGGTCTCACGTCAAAACAATGAGGCCACCAGCTGGGCCTGTGCCACTGGCTGGAAGGTTTCAGGGAGAGATATTGACTCTGGCTGGAGTCCCTGTCCTCAGGCGAGCTGGTGTGTGTGTGTTTGTGTAAGTGTGCATGTGTGTGTGTGTGTTTGCGTAAGTGTGCATGTATGTGTGTGTGTGTGTGTGTGTGTGTGTGCGTATGCGTGCATGTGTGTGTGGGCGGATGCGTGTGAGCAGGTATACCTTTCCTTATGGGGACACAATGTCCCCATAATGTGAGAAATATCCATTTTTTTCCCTTATGTGGACCGGTTTCCTAGTCCCCATATGGGAAAACTGTATTTTATAAAAATCAGTGACTGCTATGAAAAAACTATAGGAGTGAATGAGCGGGCCCCATAAGGATAGGTGTACCCAACGTGTGTGTGTGTGTGTGTGTGTGTTCTTCAGATAAATGGGGGGGGGGGGTTTCTCCCAAAGAAATGTGCCTATGTGGGGGGGGTGGGGGTAGACGTCAGCC
>JAODJW010000040.1:37111205-37168531 GCA_026777045.1 Hyperopisus bebe | reverse complement strand
GCCCCAATGCACAAATGCAATCAATGGAAACAATGAAAAGTAACATATACTGCATTCTCTTACAATCCTTACCATCCGTCCATCATCTTTTAACCATTTATCCTAATCATGCTCGCAGTGGGGGTGAAGATGGGGACTACAATCCTTATTATATTACAAATACTGCATAAAAAGCAGTCCATTCCAAAAAGGGGATAAATCTTCTGATTATGTTAATATTTTGGTTGCTTATGTCATGAGAAGGACCTTCAGGGTTTAGTGATTAGACAGCAGTCCTCCAGTCTGGAACAACTAGTTCATGTGTGAGGAAAACGTCATTGCATGCATCATAAATGTCAAATCATTTATAGCAAATGTATTTGAGGGTACAAACCCATGGTTGATAACTGTAATTAAGGGAGGGAGCATTTGTCCTGTGGATGTTCCAGAGAGAGGGGCCGGCCCAAGATTATGTCCTTTGGAATTTCCCTTTTTTGGTAATACTAAAAATAGTCCCAAAGTATCCAGGAAATAGCTCCTGGCAATATTTATTTTAGGTTTAATCGCTGTCAAGCAACAATGTACCAGTAGAAGAACATAGCGCACACGTTGAATTTCTGCAAACATTGCACAGCATCTAGAACCAATCAAAGTTCATGCTGTTTGCTCTGTAAGTCAAGAGTTTAATGTGCTTTCATTAAATGCATCCATCCTCCTGAACTTATTTTTCTCAAGGTCAAGTCCATTTTTGTTTGGGCACATGCCCACATGCGTAGGCAACCATGAAACTATCGCAAGGATTATAAAAAAATTAATAAATATCAACAAAAGGCAAGCATAGGCGCAGAAACAGAACCACTCAACAACAAAAGATCCATAAAAACAAATTAACAAATAAAAAGAGTAGATGAGAGCCCTCAGAGAGCTCCACATCACTACCACGAGTAACACTGAAGTGACCTGTGTAGTGATTTTATAAGAAATTAGATAACAGCATTTACCTATTATTTCATTCAAACCTGGAAGGCCAGGAAATGGCCTATCTATCTATCTATCTATCTATCTATCTATCTATCTATCTATCTATCTATCTATCTATCTATCTATCTATATATCTATCTATCTATCTATCTATAAAATGTGTATCTGGAGGCAGTCAAAAACTTCCCATTTTCTGCAGTATGAGGCTGAAAATCTCAATCACAATATTTATTACGACACAGCCAGCACTGTTTGCTGCTATTGGAGACACCATGACAATAGATAACTAACGGTAGAGAGCAACACAGACAGGGAACAAATACAGAACAGAAAGGAGAGAATGCAGGTATTAAAAGGCATTAATAATTTTTAAATAAGAACCATGACTTCATGTCAGATGTTAAGCATTTTCTAGGAGGGACAGGGTTGGTAGAAGTGGCCATTTCAGCTTGGCTGAACCTTCCCCCCAGTAATACAGCTGGATATCTTACTGGAGCAATTCAGGTTAACTACCTTACTACACAGAGACCCCCCTTGGGACTGAAACTGGGAACCTTTGTGTTCACAGGCTATATCCTTAAACACTGCAGTATGCTCCCTGCCTCATATATCATGGTATAGGAGTCATCTGGCATTTCCACAGGGTCAGATACAGTGTCCAGCCACCCTGCCTGCTTTAGGTAAACACACGTAAGGTCAGCTATAGTCGCATGACGGTTTTAAAACCATCATAAAAAAGTGTTTGATTACTGCTTAGTGGACTGGTTTTCGCCCAGTCCGGTGCTTAAGAAAAGTGCTTTTCATAAATTACAAAAATTCAGTCAAGAGCCTTAGTCAAATTCCAAGAACACAGAGTTATTTTTCAATGAGCATTCTTCTAAATTGTGTAAATGTGTTACCTCTGTAGTAATAAAAGAAACTTCATATCAAGGCAACTTCATATAAAGGCAAGTGATCACTTTGGAAATAACTCGAAGTTCTTAAACAGAAAAATGACTTTTCAGAATGATTTCATGACTGCTGTGGACTCTGACAGAGAAATCGCAGAAGTACGACTATCCATGACCATTTATCGCCGTTAAGTAGACACCAGACACTCCCACCCCATGACCAGGATAATCCACATGGAAGATGGACGTATAGAAGCACATTCCCATTAGGAACATAGACATTTAAACATAGATACTGGAAGACCTTCAAGATTCATATGAGGATCTCTAGTGACTAGGGCTAGAAAATAAATTCCTACAAGGCTTTTGGTAACTAAAGATCTCATAAAGGCGTATTGATCCCTTAACAATTATAATTTCTAGATAAGAACCAGAAGAAACATCCTTAGCACTTTCCATTACTGCTTAAGCTCTCAGACTACCTGCACAGCCAAAGTTCTGTCAGGAAAACTGATGGACTGTTCCATTGTGAGCATAGAGGGGAATACTATATTTTCGGTCTTGCGCTTTTAAAGCTATAAACTGTGCGGGCGAGCACACCGTTTGACTCCTGTCACAAGTTGAACCCATCCACACCAGGGCTCCATCAGCCTCTTTAGTACACGCCTGGAAAAAAATAAACACACCTAAAGAATGCACTGAACCTCGTAATGCAAGTCCAAATCTCACAAGAGGATAATTTAAGGTAATATATACATGCATAAGCACAACCAGACTAAGTCCAAAGGTTCATTTGTCTTTGCTGAATTCCAAAGGAATTTTAACCCCTAGCGTCTAACTGGGAGACTTCTGAGGACAGAGATCAGCAATTACAGATGCGTCAGATCAAAGTTTAAGTAAAGTGAATTAGACCATCAGCAGGCCCACTCTGCACATGCCTATCTGGGCCTACAGCAGTCCTCTGTTAAGCTACACTGGTGCTAACCTTCCAGTAGCTCAACCAAACTACCCAGGCCCAACATAAGCTACTGCTGACTTTGTGCGCTACTGCAGCTATGTAATAAAGCTAAGATATATATACAGGCATTAAACCACAGACAGATAACCTTTCACTCCGTGAAACTGGAGGGCTGCGATTGGCTATGGGGTCGCTACGTCCTGCGCCATTCTCAACGGCTGGCTGAGGCTCTGCATGGTTGTTAATGTAAAGCAGCAGTTACCGTTTTCAGGGGGGTAGGCAGTAGTGACAGGGTCCAGTGGAAGCCCTGCCTCTGTGCAGTGTCCAGTGACTCCCCGTCTGTCTAAACCTCACAACTGGCAGATTTATAAACACTGCAGGATGCTGTCGGGACATGGGGGGGGGGGGGGCGATAATGGCACTCCAGAAACAAACACGGGGGCTATGTGTCAACATCTGGCTTGATGTTTGTTATTATTTATAAAATACTTATTTATTTAGCATATAACATTTTACACAAAGAGATTTACATAGCTAATAGCTATTAGATTTTTTTTAAAACAAGGGTCCAGCCAGCTGTTTTTGCTCATGCAAGTGAAGTCCTCAAAGGTACAACATAATGAGCCATTCTGGGATGTGAGCCACAATGGTTTTGACTTCTAAAACCCTTAACCAATCAGCTACCTGCTAACTGCACTGCTAACATGCACGCTAAATCAACGAACATGACTACAAAATTACCAATTTGTTGCATTTCTTGTTTTCAAAGACATTATTATTGTGCAGCTTTTCCTCCAGGTTGGCTTTGAAATGGATGCTTTGGGGAATGAAAAATATGACAAATTATTTAGTATTATGGGATAGGGAGGGAATAGGGCCACTTTGAATGAGGGGGAGGGAAGCAGGGACATTCAAGCCTTACATGGAAATCTGGGCAGAGGATGCGAGTGATTCAGGGCAAAAACAAAAGGCTCTCTCTCTAGCTCTCTCTCCAGTGCTTGTTTTAAGGTCCCATGCCAGCTCTGGTCGTACAAGTGTCCTCTGATTAAAGACAAACACCACTCAATTAAGTCTGTCAAACAAATTAGCAGACAAAGTGCAACAGCATCCCGTGACCCTTGAATCCATTGGAATGGAGACATAAACTCTGAAGTTCCCTCAATGTGTCCTCTGTACCATGGGATATATAATGTGTAATAACAAGCAGTGCATCCCCTTCATAAGAGCTCTCTAGGGTTCTTTCCAAACTCAAATGAGTTACCATGCCACCCCAAAGCACAGAGGGGGAAAAAAAGCAACTTTCAGGGGTCATCAAGATAAAACCCGTCAAAGACCTTTGACCTCATAACACCGGGACCAGGAGAAAATCAACTTCAAAATACCCATAAGCACTTTAGAATAGTATGGAAAATGATTAATGGGGCCCAGATGTTTCCACTGGAGTGATCTGATAGTACCGGGGCACCGGGTTGGCCAGATTTAACAAGCAAGTACAGGGTCAGAACAGCGTTTTCCCCTCAGTTCACATGCTATAACGGGACTTCAGAAGAGCGACCACCAGCAGTGGGAATGGCACGGAGACACCGCCTGTGTCCTTTTGGGAAACGGGGAAGCTGCATGTTTTGGGAACTCACTTTCCGTGGTAGGAGAGATCTTTTTGGTCCTCTTGCCCGTTTGCGTGGGGCCCACGTTCGATGGATCTGGAGACAAGCAACAAGGTGAAAGCCTTAGTCAGCTATTAGTCATTGGTTCTGGTGTACAGCTTTTCACGTGTAACGTTAAAATATTTTCACTTGTGGGAAAACAGAGAAGAAAGTGTCTGACCTTGACCCTAAACCTGCTTGCCTATCAACAGAATCATACAAATTAAAGCAAAGAGTAATAAAAAAACAAGAAACATTTATTCATTTAATTTCATTCCTTCATGTTGGCCATTTTATCCCATGAAAACTCGAGCTCATCCAACTTGCATTTTACTTATAAACAAGCATCTAGAATCCAGGGGGTTATTCCGCAAAGCAGATTATTCTAGTTAGCTGGTTAACGTGAAAAGTAAGAACTGTCCAATAAAAGGAGAGGTAAGTGACATTCCTATTGGACAGCCCTTACATTTGGCTTAAATTATCTAGTAATGAAAAATCTAGTTGTTTGTTTTCCATGTGGCTCATGGTATTCTTAAAAGTCTTCACCAGAGCCAAAATTCAAAGGTTTAGTATATTTCCAGTCCTTCTTCTTTGTACAGCTTTGATCCTGTGGTCATAATCTTTATTTTCTTCACGTTTAGCTGTAGTCCATTTTTTTCACCATATAGATCTTCTTAATGTAATGTTAGCATGTCAAACGTTGTTGATGTTTTTCCTCCAATCTTGAGTCTTCGGTAGCACTTTGCTTGTGGCGGCACAAATAACTTAGTTACTCAATGATCATAAACAAATAATAGTTTCTGGATGAAACATATGAACCATCATGACTGATAAACGATGACAGAACATAGGATCAGTACGTAACTAACACTAGGCTACAGGTTAATTAATGCATTAAGTAAGAATCTACTACTACATTATCTGTATTACTGAGTCTTCTATTGCAGCTTCTTTTATTTTAAGTTCTAGGTAAAAGCTGAGTTGGCATGGTTACGATGTTCATCCTTCTCTATCACCCTTACCGGTCTAGAACCACCCACTTCTCTATATTCCATAATGAATATGGCTTCTGGACCAGCGTACAGATTCTTAATAATTTCTTCATAGCCTATATAGTATATTGCCCTTCCTCTGGTATTACTTAGTTTAATTAATTATCCATATCACTTCAACAATGATGTCCCTTGCTCCTTGGCCTTTCTAAATCCAGTTTGTAGATGATAGGATTTCTCCTTCAATGTAGGGCTGTAATCTGCACTGGATGATCTCTAGCATAATCTCACATGCATGTGATATGAGAGAAACTGCACAATACTTAGCACACTCCGTTCTTCATTCTTTGGTATTGGAATAAAAACTGGCTTCTTCCAATCTGTAGGCCATTGAGCTATTTTCCAAATTTGTAGCCATAATTTGATCAATGATGATTGATTCTTCAATTGCTTGTAATATTTCTGTTGGGAAGCCACCTATCTTTGTGGCTTTCCCTTTGTGGCAATGACCTCTTCTAACATTACTGAAGACTCATCTGTGTGCTGACCTCACTAAATATATATTTTGTCCTTCTTCTTCTTCAGAGTGTATTAGACTGAAATAAAGGCCCACATGTTAACACTCTAGTTTGGAAGGTCAGTCTTACAAATGCTGAAAATTATGTTACATTCGGATGTTACATTTCCTACGGTTGAAATTTAACTTAACATCAGATACACATTATATTCTGAAATTAGCAAATGTCATTTATTTTGCTATTCTTTTTGAGCAGCATGGTCGTAACTGAAGAACAGGGACCTCAGGGACTGGTCATCAAATACGTAATGCAGCTGGGTTAAAATTACAAGCTGAGAACTTAGCACAAACAGATAAAAAAGATTGCATTGTGTGCTGTGGCACTTACGTTGAGTACCAGAACTACAGGAGGATCTATGGAGGGTGGTTTGGGTAGAGGGCTGTAGACAGCCTAATGACGGGAAGTTCAGAGAGATCCTCTGGAGAGCTGGGAACTGGAGGCTTGTAGAGAACTTACCGTCCACCAGGACCTTGCAGCAGCACTCCGCTGTGCCAGCAGAGTTCTCAGCCCGGCATTTGTACTGACCCTCATCCTCAAGCAATGCCTTGTCTATGGTGAGAGAGCACTGGCCTCCTGTTGGAACAAAGGCACAGAAAACGGGTGGGGGGGTTGGGATTTTGTTTGTGTACCCTAAGTCAGTCCCATCTGGCTGCAGGCTACCAATGGCATGTCTAAATATCCTGGAGAAACGGGTAACATCTGCTGTCACATAACAAAATTAGTGAACTAAGGTTCCACAAACTGTCTAAGAAACCTTAGAAGGCTTCTTCTATATAACTTATTCACTATTTAATTTTCCAGAATATTCCAGAACTGTCACCTCTACACAGATTTCTGTTATGGTGATATAACTAAAAAGGTAAACAATTAAGTCAGCGTGACAATAAATACAATGTTGGGTCAGATCCTCATAAATCTTTCTCGGATATAAATCTCAAAGTATCCCTGACCAGGATCAGCACTTGGAAGATGGAATCAAATGGTAGGTATGCAGACTCTTCAACTCACACTGCCTTTACAAGACACAATAAAAATACGACAAATACTAGCATGTCTTATTTCAGTGCCAGTTACCTTGGAGAGTAGCTCAGTCATTCTAGAAACATCTATCTTACTTCGTTGCAGTACTACCTCAAAAATGCCATGACCTGTTCAACTCATCTACCTGCATTCAATTACCCAACACATGGAGAAATATTTGGGGAATAAGCTACAGTACAGGAAGAGTTTAGGAATATAAACGACGCCCTACCTTCATGTGACAGCAGGATGAATTTCGATGGCTTGACAACCTTCTTATCTAACGTCCAGGTGATTGTGGGGAGGGGGTCGGCAGTGACCTGACACAGTAACCGCAGACATTCTCCTTCCACCACCGTGACGTCCTTCAGCTTCTGAGTGAACACCGGCGCCTTCCCAGTCACATTGTCTTTCTTATCGATAATCTTACCATCCACACAGTTGACGTCAATCTGCCTCTCCGTCTTGCGCAGAGCGGGTTTCAGGGCCGGCACTCCCACATTGTTCTCTATGCCCGTCTGCTTCTTCTTGTTGCCCAGGACCGACCTGAAATCGGTGCTGGCGTTCTGGGGGGGCTCCGACCTGTTGAGGGTGGAAGCCCCCAGCCTACCGGGACAGCCTCCTTTTTTCGCCAAGACGGCTCGGAAATCCACCTGCTGCTGCGGCGCGCTGACCTTGCGCTCATCTTCCCTGGACTTTGCAGTCCGGAGGTTGGCTCTGAAGTCCATCGGCCCGGTGGGATCCTCCTGGAGGTGACCCTTGGCTCCGTTTCGCCTGCCCAGCACGGCCCGAAAGTCCTGCTGCTCGGCCTCCTGATGACGGAGCTGATCCTCCTGCTGCTCCCTAGTCTTGGCGTGCCTCTTCAGGGGCCCCCTGATGCTAGCTGCTTCCTCGGGCTCCCCTTCCTCGTTCACAGTGCCCCTGCTGCTTGCTGTCCCCTCGGAAACCCCTACAGTCTGACGAGCTTCGCTGCAGGGGGAAAAAAAAAAAGAAACAGGGTGGACCAAAAACCTCCCTCGAAACTCTGCTTGCAGACTTAAACAATCAATTAGAGGAATACGGCTCCACACCAGCTTGCATAAGTGATGACCTAAGTAGCCTTATAAGGGAACGAGCCCAGATCGTCTGGGATTGGAGGTTCTTGACTTTCGCACAGCTGTAAGGAGGTAAACAGTTTGTTTGGTCACACTCGGGGATCAGGCTGATTTAGAGCCAAGGCTGAGCCTGGAGGGCCAAGGGGGTGTTGCAGAAAATAGCAGCGGAGAGAGGGAGGGTGCCTGGGAAGCTGGAGAGTCATTGAAATTACCCATAGTCGGGCTCCGCAGAGGACACTGCCATCCCAGGTCTGACCTGCAGGGCGGCCACACAGCTGCACTCGCCCACTTTGTTTCTGTTGGTATTCAGTGGGGAGAGCAGAATAGAGAAGAATACTGCTGAAAAAAGTTAATATTTCCTTCAACATTCAAAAGTGTCTTTTTAAGGCAAATGGCTGCAGACACAGAACCGAAAATGCCACAACGTCAGTGATTTTGGAAACAATTTGAAGTTTCCCTCCTCGCTAGTTTATGTATGAAATTCAACCAATCAGGATGGCTGTCACAGCTCTCCAATTGTTAACTGAGCATACTCACACATCCAGTACACAACAGTATTATAACTGAACGACTTATGGGAAGAAATAAAAATGTTTCCCTCTGATTCCATCCATATAAAGGAAAGCTTGACACACTTGCCGCACGGGACAGACGGGAGCTTGGAAGTTCCCAGTTATGAAACCATAAGGAGCAAGAGAATAGTGTGTGAGAAGCATTGTACTTGAGGTTGATCTCGTAGTCCCCAGCGTGGTGAGCCTTCACCCTCCTGATGAGCAAAGAGACCACGTCCTCCTTCTCCAAGACCTCGTAGTCCACCCCCGAGGACAACGGCTGACCGCCCTTCCTCCACTGGAATCGTGGGAAGGGGTCCCCAGCGATCGCGCAGGACAGCAGGGCATGCTGACCCATGTTCACCATCACAGACTCTGGTTTCGTGATGAACCAGGGCTGTGTGCCGTCTTGGGGCTCTGCAATGAGCAAGCGAGCAGAGCTTAGCTGTCATGCAATGCATTCAACGTATCAATATCCAAGCATTTGTTTGGTTTTGAGCTAAATAGCTGTTTTGGGCTATAAATCAATTAGTTCCAACTTACTACCAGTGGATGGTACTAGATTTTAGCACATTAGTATTCAACACATATCCTCCTACCTACCTACCTACCTACCAACCTACCTTTCTAACTAAACCTATCTAGCTACCTAGCTACCTAAGTAGACGGCACAGTTGGTTTAATAAACTAACATGACTTCCATCACCTACTTCAAATAAAATAAGACAAATGCTGAGGCTTGAATAGTGAAAAAAGCACATTAGTAGGACCTGGGGGATGGGTGGATCATGCACATTTTCAAAGAAGTATTCAGGCGTGCACTTGTACCTTGCACAGTCAGCGTGGCCTCTGAGTCCGCCTCCCCTACTTGGTTCCAAGCTTCGCAGGTGTACCTCCCTGTGTCCTCTGGGAAGACTTCCTGGATGAGCAGGCTGTACAAGTTCCCTTTCTTCTCAAAGTGGAAGTCTTCAGACTCCTGGATCTCCTGGCCGTCATGTAGCCACATGACATGTGGCTCTGGATCTCCTAGATGATAGGAAGTACACCTGTGAATGCCTGTACCTATGTCAAATTTAAAGTTTTAGTTATCTGGTTCCAAGAAATCTAGGCAGCCCTAGATGAGATGCATACTTCTTTAATATAACCAAAATCAACCTGTCAGAGTATATGTACTATGAAATTTGTCTTGTAAAAGCCTGCTCAAAATATTTGTTAGAGGAAAACCATTATGAGGAATTTCAGTGATCCATGCTAACTGTGTCTGGTTGGATGATTTAAACAGAGGAGTGAGTAGGTCACCAATCATTGTCTTTTTTCAAGAATTCATCAGGAATTCATCAGGATACCACACAGAACAGCAAAGCGAAATGAAACTAAACGAATCCTTATTTTGGTTGTTTTAATTGTTATCATAACCGTATCACTGATGTAAAAATATCTGACAGGAAATGGGAAAAAAGAGGAAAGTATGGATGGAATTTTCCACAGAAGGTTACAGAAATGGAATTCATAAAAAAAAAAAAAAAACACAGCAAGGGAAAAATGGATATATTCTCATAATATAGTTTCACACAGCATTCAAATTACCTAGAAAAGGTGCAGTGAAAATGCCGAAACAATGAAAAATGTCTTGAAGAAAAAACAACACTGTAACTGCCATTTTAAAAATGAATAGAGGCGATAAGTTTAAATGCGCGTTTGAACTGAAGGGAGCTGGCAAGTAAAATAAAAGATCAACTTAGCTGGGGAACAAGAATAAAATTACCATTTTACATTCAGATATAATACTGCTAAATGAAATAGCTTTATGTTCTTTTGCACCTAAAAGTAACCAAAACATTGAATGGTAATGGACCCTAACAGAAGTCATAGCTTTTATTATAAGGTGCTGGGAAAACAATAAAAACAACAAGAAACAATGTCTTTAATGTCAAAAAGACAAGAATAACAACCAAAGCATCCCTTAGCATTTACTCATTAGGACATTACCCATCCAGGTCTCTCACATTAAATAATCAGGACATACTGCACACTAAATCGTAATTTACAAATAAGCAAATAGTGCCCTATTAGATAACAAAACATAGCCGATTAAATATTTTCACAAACCCCTGTAAAGTAAAAATCACTTTTTAAAAATCAACAAACAGTCTCAAAACTCCAAACAAGCTAGTTTGCATATCAAAGTTTGACATTCACTGAAGGAAATAGAGAGACCGCTTGGGTAGTTAATGATCCTAATCGTGCATTATCCCGTCTGTTTAATATCACTAAGCTACCAGGCAGTAAAAATAAGCATCTGTAGGCAATTCAGTCTATTTAGTGCGTAGCTGGCTGTTTCTGACTTGAACATGTTCTCCGCAGGAAGTCTGTATGTATTTCAGCAATAATCAGGCCATCCCCTTAGGATACACATTGAGAGGAAATGCTAAACAATCTGTCTCAGAGATGTTTGGAGGAAATCCCATCCACCAAACAAAGCATGAAACGCATCCACGGTGCCTCCCTAGCGATACGCAGAGAAGTACGTCAGGGCCAGGAAACGAGAAGGAAGTCCTTACCTGTCACTTCCACCGTCATGGTGACTTGGCTGCCATCCATCACCTCCAGGTCCTTCAGGCCTTTGAGGAAGACGGGGGCCTGGCCTGCATCAGCAGCCTCTGGCACCTGGGCCACCTTCCTCTCTGAAAATGCATTGACATCAATCACTACACTGATCCTCTTGCAGAGGTACCTTGGTGGACACAATGGGGGTCCCTCACTGCCCGTTTGCACCAGGCGCGTGGAACATTAGCATTAATCCAGAGAAACAGCAGTTTCACCTTTCGGGCCCCGGGGATCAATAAACAGTCATTGCAAATGTTATTTCAGAGGACTGAAGGCACAAAAACACTACGATATATCACCCACTGTCATTTTAGTTGTTCAGCAGATAGTTAGTTGATTTTTTTTCTATAGAAACTTACATAAATTTCAACTTTGCATTCAGACCCTGACAGTGTAGAGCTGACTCTCCCAGCTGCAGTAACTCACATTAACACCTGGGCTCAGATGTACAACCGCAGGACCTTCAATCTGTGACCTTTGCATCACAGATCTTTCCATCTCCATGCTACCTGCCACTAGGATGGGTAATTCAAGACAGGAACTAATTGGGGGGTTCTTAAATGGAAATTTTCATTTGCACTGTGAATTAAGGCAAAAGTCCCCTGGTATTTAACTATTTACCATTCATAGTTTTACATACTTTTTCCAGTTTTTCCTGCCATTCAGTGATGGCATTTAACCCAACTCAATTCATCATCAGTATTTTACAAGTGCCCGCAGAAGCTACCACATGGTGATATTGTCAGAATAGAAAATCTCAAGTAAATAGAAATCTCAAGTGGACAGAAAAAGGAAAACGAGGGATAAGCTAAATAAGACATTAATAATAATAACGCAAGCTCTCCAGGGAATTTACAGAAGAATAATCGCATGGGAAAGTATAGAAGCCATCCTGCATTATATCCTTTGACATATGGCTGCTAAGATAATTTCAAAATGGTTGCCTCTTGCCTTTTGGCATAACGTAGCAAATGCTAGCATCGCTAATTAGCCCGCTATTAAACTCTCAAATCAATATTGCTTTTGAAACCTTTCCATATCTCACTACTGATTATATACCTATCTATCCATTTTCCCACAGGCTGGGTGTAATTTTGGCATATGAGTCACCATTTCACTTGAACTGGACATGTCTGGCCTGGCTGACCCCGCGTTACCTGGAGAATACTGGGAAAACACCAGGAAAACACTGATGAAGCGGGGATAAACAAACTGGGTGTAAAAGCATGGCACTGGGGCTGGACTGCTTATAGCAAAGCATATAGGGATACATGAAGGAAAGTGACGTTTTTACGGCTGACTCTCATCTGTCATTTATGGCTCCTGGCAGAAGTTGGCACAAGCTCGGTGATTCATAAGTGTAACTAGAGTGGCCGTCTGCATCTGAAGGCCAGGGAGCTCAATGGACCAACGCCTTCTAAACACAACCGGGGCTTAGTGTAAATACCCAACGCACCGCAAACAGCAGCCTGATTGTACCTCAGTGCCTTTCCAGCACAAGTCAAGCACCACGCCGTGAATTATGTCCCGGACTGCTGTAATAGTTTACGCATAATAATAATCACTGGGGAAGGCCTCTTTGCAAAATGGATGTAATATAATCCAACATAAATACTGTTGTCTGTAATTATGCAGGGGAGCAACTTAATATCAAGCCTGAAGTATACATATTTGATATGATTAAATGTTAATTTAGACCTGCAGATATCATTTAGGGCATCTAGAAACATTATCAGAATAATGAACATGGAAGCCTGAATACTCTAAACACATTGGAGGACGGCTGTCTATAAGTTCACCAGGAGTTGATATCAATGGCACCCCATAATGTTTATTTTTTTTTTTAGACAGATTCATGAAAGCCAGATGATTCTGGAGGATATTCAACCAGAAGTCTGCTATTAAAAAAGAGCTGAGAGAAAAGGCCAGTCACAGAATTCCCTCGCTCTCACTGTCAGCTCTACATGGAAAATCTCGAGCTACCAACAGGTTAAAGCCATTAATCTCTCTTTTCACCTCAGTCAGCTTCTGCAAGGAACTCTGGGTAAACACAGAAGGAGGACTTGGGTCTCCCAGAAGGAGCCCCCTTAGACATGAGAGCCTCATTCTCAGGCGGGGGATCCAGAGAAACACAGACGGGCAGGTGGTCAGAGAAGATCATCCACCATGTTCGCGTCGCACGCTTTCCTCATTTGGATTCGGTATGGGAAAACGATGGCATTTCCCATGTGACCCCCGCCTTGAAAACTCCGGCAGAGATGGGATTCACCCAGGAATGCAGGGAGCAGATGCTTCCCTTATTGACGTCCCATTGGCTCGGCTTAAAAATAACAGTCTCAGAAGTTACTCGCTATTTACTCATCATGCTGCATAAAGCGATCTCAGCAGAGATGTTTCTGCTGCTCTGCAAAGGTCACCACGTTTTCTGTTTCGAGAAGTAATTTTCCATTACAGCCTGATGGAATTTTTGACAATGCCTTTAAACAGTCTTAAACTCTTTTTTTTTTTTTAAACACAGCTGCTGTCAAAAAATAAAATGCTGCTGCATTTCTTGCTATTAGAAATGAAATGATTAATTTTACACTGTAACAGGACTAATATTGATTTAAATATTGTGGTCAGAATTCACAGAAATACACACAGTAGTAGTATAAATAATTTTATAAAGTGTATCCCTTTAATAATCTTAATAATTATTTGTATATGATAATATGTTCCTTCTGGATCCTTCAGCTTTCTTCCTGTAGTCCAAACTGCCAATTTGGCTAATGAGTGTTTCTACAGTATGTTGTGCGTATTGCACGATTATCTGTGCGAGTCAGTTGGTGTGTTCTGAGATTGGATTGGGTGGATGGATGGATGGATATCCTAATATGATGTGATGTGACTGGGATGAAAATGTTTATATTTTGGGAAAGAATTATCAGCAGGAAAACATTTTCAATACAGGAAGGTAAGGTATAATAAAGGGTATTATGAAAGTAATTTTAGTTGGATCAATTAAAATCAATATATTTTCAGGATCTGTCCATTTCAGGTCATGCAGCAGAAAATACAATACTTAAAAATCCCCCCCAAAATGATTTTAATATATATCAAACCTGTAACAAGTTATTTTTGTTCATACACTTATTTTTGGTCGCACACTTACACATGGATATATGTTCTCCTGGATGCTAAAACAAAAACAAAAAAACAAAAAAAACAAATTCTCTACGTATCACACAGGATGAAATAACCTCCGTTTTGTGTTATATATTCAGCAATGAACATGGGGAAATATGAGCGTAGAGTAAAGCACAGGGGTTAAAGGTCAGGGGCAGTGTGAAAAAGGGGAGGATCGATTGGCCCTGAGCTGTCAGGCCTTAACCATAACCCCCCTGACATCAAGGTTGCTTGGGTAGAGCAGAAACTCACCGTGGACGCACACTCTGGCGCTGCAGGTGGTCTGGCCGTGGTCGTTCTCAGCTACGCACGTGTACACGCCCCCGTCCTCAGGCAAGGTGTCCTGGACCATAAGCCAGGCGACGCTGCCGTCGAAAGAGCAGTTGGCGTCGGGGATTGGCTGGTCTGAAGGAAGTCAATGTGCATCGTTACACACTGGGAAGCACCAACATATAACCTGCTATAAAAATGGTGACTCTTAGCTACAGAAAATCAAGTAATTAAACAGTGATTCAAGTAATGGGGGGGGGGGGGATGTTTGCCTCAAACAGTGTTGTGGGTTCACATCCCAGTTGCAGTTTACATGTTTTCCTTTGATTATGTGGCTTTCCTCAGAGAATGCTGTTAGGCTGATTAGTTTCTGTAAATTGCCTGTAGAGTATGACTAAGTGTACATGGGCACCAATGCACTGGCATCCCGTTCAGGGTGGGCGTTTGCTACCCCCTGCAGCTATGGCCAGGATAATAGGCTGTTTGGATGGTCTAAATCATCAAACTCACCACCAGTCACATGCCATTAAGTCTTCATGTGGTCTAATGTCATGTTTATTCTATGTCACCACCCTACGTCATGCGCAAAGTCTGCGTGCGTGTGTCAACGAAACCAGAAACACCCAAAAAATAGAAGGAAACACTAGATTAAAGATGAAAACTTAGCTATAGGAAAGTGTTCAGCTGGCAGTGATTTAGATTTTTGCACAATATGTTTCGCTATCAGATGTGAAACAGTTTCTTTCCGGTTTGTGTTTACAAATGGCTGATTAAAATTAACCTGAGGTAAATCCATAATTATCCCATTCCCAGAGCACCAATTTAATCCACATATCCAACATTTTTACATCGTTACTTGCCTGTAGGCTTTTCATAAATGGTTGCATGAGTCAAGGAAACTTCTAGATCAGTGAACAAATCTATCCATCAATTCTTCCATACATCCAGTTCCCATCAATACCAGGAAGCAGAGAGTCAGGGCAAATGACATGGACAAGATGCCAGCCAAACGAAGACCGCACACACACACACACACACACACACGCACACATAAACACACAATCACTAGGTATCTACATCTTTATATGGACTTTCTATTCATTTCTATGGGCAAAACCCAGATCCCAACGATGAGAACCTTAATGCCTACCCTGCCCTAACCTTAACCCCATAAGTAAACAAACGAAATATAAGACTCCTGGCATTTTTAGTTTTTTGATCGCATTCACAGATTTTTTTTTTCATAAAACTGAGTTTCCCCCCAAGAAACTGTAAAAACTGTCCCCACAAGGTCAAATGAGTGGTTTTAATCATATTGTGGGGAAATTTGTGTTTTGGTTTCTGTTTGTATGATCGCTCAGACTATATTGCAGGAGGGGCTTATGAACCTCTTTGTGTGTGTGTGTGTGTGTGTGTGTGTGTGTGTGTGTGTGTCTGCCTGTGTATGCAGCTCTCTATAGCTTTGGGTAGTCAGATCTTTGTGGACTTAAAGACAGATGTTGTGGAGACGGCCATGCAAAGCAAAGCTTTTTTACAGCTATGAACAACTGTCATCTGTAGCTGAGTTCTGTCAGGATGGGGCTCACAATCATTAACCACATTACCGTGAAAGTCAAAGGAAATGACCCACAAAGACATACACTCATGTTTGCGTGCAGTACTGGTGGGGGGACTTGACTTTTCACCCCGGGTCTACAAGGTGGTTACTGTGACATCCGCCAGGGACAGTGTGTCCTCCCTCCCTTCATGCTCATGAAGAATAATCGTTGTATTAAAAAACTTAGCAGGAAAATTGCACTCCCCTCTCAAGCTTAGTCTTTACACAAGTAACTATGACCATATGGTGATGTGTATAATCAAAGCAGTAGTTTACCCAAAACAAAATACTGAGTACTATGTTTATGTAGACGTGGCAGGGGGGTTTTGTGAGGCTGGTTTTGTTTTACCCTTTCTGCAGGGAAGTGGGAGGTGGGGCAGAAACGTTGCTGTGAAGACCAGGGAATGGTCTTACTGTCAGCATTAATGGAACGTCCCTGAAAGGGACAAGGCAGAGCGGTGTCTCTATCTGATGAACGCTCACACCCAGGCTGGGGTCTGCCCATGTCAGGAGGAAGGGGTGGGCGGCGTTTGAGGGATCAAAGGCAGAGGTGATGAAAAACAACCTGTGCGCCAACGAAGTCCCTGACGTCACTCGACCAATACCAGATGTGCTGAACAGGCTTTGGGGGGGGGGGGGGGGCTGGCCAGGATGCATGCTGGGTGACTCGGCAGGGCGACACATTTCTCTGAAGTGGGGGGAATGGTGGCAGGTGTCTGGGCAAACAAGGTCAGCTTGGGGAAGGGGGTCTGGGAACCATTTGTTTTGAACATCCCAACCCCAAAACCGCAATGAGGGGTCCAACGCCAGCTTCCTTCGGAAAACATTGGTTTTCCCGTCTGGGGGCAGAGGTTCCCTGCGGAGAGGTGGTGCCGATGGTCCCACCCCCTTGAACAGAAGAGCTGTGAGGTGGTTTGGAAATCTGACCGCATCAGTCTGCCTGGGGCGAGCCAGTTTTTCTGAATGTGTTTGGATTGTGGTTATCAGGCATGCTTCTCAGTTACAATCAGACGTGAGACAATTTACATGGAAAGATGATGGTCAGCAAGGACTCCAAGGATGTGGGAGCATCACTTCTACTCTAGAAGGCTTTTGAAAGAGATGAGGGGTTAAGAAGCTGCCATGACGATATAATCAAATCCGGCTTATATTCTCTAAAAACTAGTCAATGTAGCATAAGAAATGAAGAGCACAAGTCCTGCTTGGTCTATAGTTACCCTACCCTTTCACCTTAAACCTTAATCCCACAAGCCAAGGCATAAGCCACACCCCCATATCCCTCTGCTCTTCCAATGAGCTGCACCCTCTGTCCACTGATCATGGTAAGTACCCAGCCCTTTCCCACGCCTCTTTCTGTCCTCATTTCTCCTTTATAGCCGCAGAGCTGGTGCTACCAAGTTCCATTTTTGAGCCTCTTGGACTCAAGTGAAGCGCAACTCTTCACCACAGTCAGTCATCAAATAAAATGATCGTTATAGTTAGAGTCACAGTGGTGTAGTTAAAAAGAGAAAGATTATTCTCTTCCGGGGGGACACACAAGCCCAGCAGGCCAGTGTTACGTAGTCGTGTGACAGTTTGAGTGACATTTGGCTTTAGTAAGTCATTTTGGCTCTTGCTTTGGGAATGCAATGCATTTTAAGAGTACTTCTCTCTCATGCGAAAAATTGTTTGAGGATAATATGACCATTATAAAGACAAAGTGTTTTAAGAGTGCTTGGGGCCAGAGTGCAGTAGCAAAGGAGTGAGAGTGTTTGCCAGAAGAGATTTGACACCTATCGCATTGGATAAATGATTTGTGGGGTGTCCATCAATCATGTGGTTTAGGTCAAAGGCAGATGAGAATGGCTTAAGATCAGGATAAAATATACCAGGATTATGCACTGTGGTTTTTTTGGGCCATTTTCTGTGGCGGGTCTTCTGGAGAGAATATCAGTTAAAGAGGGAATGAAAGAGACAGAGACAGAAAGGGAACAGAGAGAGAGAGCATTTAAATGTGATTGTCCCTGCATGGCTATTGATAGCGGTGTATGTGCCGGGTCAGGCCAGTTGCTGGCATTTAGAGGACAGTTTTCTGTCCACAAGTCTGAGCTCCCAGCCTCTTTCCACTGAGACTCTTCATCACCATAATATCATCTTCGACACAGAACTCCCTGTCAGCTCAACTCCACACAACCAGAAAAACCATTTGCATCCCCCTTTCATCCTCAGTCAAATCCTAATTCGAATCCCTTAATGGCCAAGGCATGATTCTGCCAGAGCACAGATAGGATTAAAGAGGGCAGACATAAACATTTCTCTTTAGTTTTCTGTTGCATTCTCGCTCTCTCTTTCTTGCAGCGCTAATCATAGCTGCTGTATATAAACATAAAGATGATGGAACTGCAGACAACCATATAGTCAGTTCTGTTTTGCATTAATATCTCAAAACATTCAGTTTCTTTTAGTTAAGAATGTGAGGAGAGAGCCAAAGAAAAATCTTTGATGACAGCAATAGTTATAATCTCATTCATTGTAACGTAACTTTTTCGTTGCTGGTGCATATATCACAATTTTGAAGTTTTAAGTCTGCTGTTTTTAGTTTGGAGGACAGCGGTTGCAAGGCAGCGCGGACATATATTTGACAACACTGACATCTGGTGGTGAAGTTAAATTAGTGTAACTATAAAAATATTAGGGGCGGCATGGTGGTGCAGTGGTTAGCACTGTTGCCTCACACCTCTGGGACCTGGGTTCGAGTCTCCGCCTGGGTCACATGTGTGGAGTTTGCATGTTCTCCCCGTGTCGTCGTCTGTGTCCGGGTACTCCGGTTTCCCCCCACAGTCCAAAGACATGCTGAGGCTGAGTGGAGTTCCTCAATTGCCCATAGGTGTGTATGTGTGACTGAATGGTGTGTGCGTGTGCCCTGTGATGGGCTGGCCCCCCGTCCAGGGTTTTTCCCTGCCTCGTGCCCATTGCTTCTGGGATAGGCTCCGGACCCCCCGCGAACCAGTAGGATAAGCGGGATGTAGGAAAATGGATGGATTAACGCTGCAAGATCGTAAGTCTACGTAAATATGAGGTGAACCATCACATAACTATTACACGTGAATGGAAAGAAGTAGACATGTGAGTTTGGGTTATGTGAACAAGAACTTAGTGTTTTGCTTGTTTCCATAATACACAAAGGAATTCTGTCTTTCTTATTAAATTGTGACATGATGGCTCTTTAGCAATAGGCCACGCACCAGCAGGGAGTGATCAGCACCACACAGACTGGTGGTTACCATGGATTCCTCAAGAAGTGTCAGTGGGATACAGATAGCAACCGATGGCAACCGATGCCCCAATCAGGGGGTGGGACAGGCTTCCCATGTAGGGCTACTTTGGGAAGAACTCAGGGACGGACTGGTAAAAGCAGGCTGGGAATTTGCCGCTGACCAGTGGAGGCCTTGGAATATTTTACAGCTTGCTGATCACTCGTCGGCTTAGAATGTAAGCTATATAATACTGTGGTTGAGGAAGACAGACCGGTCCTCTCAAGACCGTCCGAATTGCCCAATGGCTAGTCTGCCCCTGGAAGAAGTCAAGATAGAAGAGAATGGGCATGCTTTGTATTGTGGCTCCTGCAGGTGAATACTGGAGCATGACTGCCCTGGAGGAGGCACTGCGTCCTGCCTACAAAAGAAGACTTCCTGGTCCCTGGCTGGGGCAATATTTGGCTTTATTGCCCTTCTGGCATACTGGGCATATTCCCAGTGAGAATGTGTCAGGGGACCCCAAAGCTCAGGACCGATTTTCAATCCTAGTCCAGCCCTGCTTTCCAGCTTTATCTTGTTGCCATTCTTTGAAGTCTGTGGTGAGGAAACAGTGAAAACTGTTGTCCTTTTTGGGACTGATTGCACACTCCCCCCCCCCAACTGGTGCGTGGTGGATTCTCAGTGGGCTGTTGTCAGAATATGTAATTTCAAGCACAAATATAAATTACTGGTTGTGCAAAGAAAAACCTATAAATGACAGGGAGTGTCATTCACTGTTTAGCTTAAGTCTTCAAATTTATTGACTTCCATTGTGTTAAATCAGGATGTGTTTTACAGCACACAAGAATCCCAGTGTGGATTTTGAAGCCTCTTCTGACATGATAATTGAAAACTAATTTTCTGGATTGTGCTGAAACAGGACAAATATGCTGAGTGGTGTGGGACCATGCCGACATTGCAAAACATTTACACTGGGGGGCTGTGACACGGGCAGATTTAGGGCAAGGATTTGGATATCAGAGATTAATAAGCTTGTGCCTCTTTCCCAGGCCAGCACCAGGACTCAATCTTCTCAAACTCCTTCCTGGATTCAGACAGGCCGCCGGTACCAGGACCTGAAGGTCCTCCTGGACGCCCCGGGCCTGTGGGTCAGTCTAACCTCAGATTTTGATCTCCCTTCCAGCTTGAAGTTTGTTTCACTTTTTAGTTTTATTGAGATGGTCAAAGATCAGGTAGCCAATAGGAACCACAATGGAATAAATATATTAAGTCTAAATAGATGGCATTGGTTTGGCCTGTCTGATAGTTTGAGTTGAGCTGCTGTCACGTCCTTTAGGTCCACCTGGTCCTGAGGGTCCTGCTGGACCTCCTGGCCCTCCAGGGCAGAATGTAAGTAAAGCCTGGGAGAAAGTGGACCTCCTGCCACACAACTGTCATCAGATACTCTAACAGCAGCCTTTAATTGAACATGTGTAGCTATTGGAAGCTAATCATAAAATCCCTGCCATAGAAATATAAACTTAGCTGGTATCAGGATTACTGTATTGTTATTATATCTTGATGGCTTCCTGTTTACGCAGAAAGGGGTTGAGTTACCAAAGGCAGTCATGACCAGGTCCATAACCCAGCCCTATATCCATGTTTTTATACCTCTCCTTCCCAGGGGAGGCCAGGAACCCTAGGTCCTCTGGGTCCAGTGGGGCCTAAGGGCGATCGAGGGGAGAGGGTAGGTATCCTGGATTCATAGCAAACAGCATTTTGTCCTAATCCAGGAATGTGTAATGCCCATTAAACCTGGTCTTATTCCAGGGGCCCATGGGACAGCAGGGGGACAGGGGACTTAAAGGAGAAGTGGTAAGATATTCCTCTCCTCTGTATGTGTGACGTCTCGGAGATTCTGGCCTCCAAGTACAGCTCCGGAGTCAAGTTTTTAGTGCATAAAGTGAATGGCTCATCATAAATAAAGTGTTGAGTAAGTTCATTTTGTTACAGTTCTGTTATGTTTTATAAATACATTCTGTAACAGGTGACACCATTGATTGAAGTTATTCAGGGATAGCCAAGTACCCTTATATGATCTATATTAATCTCCAGTTATTAAACTGTAGGGTCATTCTTTGGGATATATTTACATTTGGTTGATGCTTACATACTTAGATATACTACTGCATAATCTATACCGCCGTTACTATCGCAGAGATAGGAGCATCGTTATTTCAGAGTTTATAGGAGCCAAACAGGGTCAGACCGTCTCAAGACTGCCCAGCATTGTGGTGTCTCATAGATAAACCAGTGACATGTTCCTCAGTAATTGATGCATCTTACCCACTGTGTGCTGCCTGCAGGGTGAACCTGGACCCAAAGGAGAACCTGGGGAAAAGGGTCTGCCGGTAAGGATGAGCAGAACAGGCTGCTCTGTCACACCGCTAGAGGATATCTGCCCAGCTGGCCATATACATGCTTGCCAGTGAATAAAAAACTACACACATTTTATCATTCTGATTCCCTCTAAAACATTTAACAATATTAACAGTGTGAATTGACATTTGAAGTGATGAATATGCATTTTTTTCTTGTGTTTCTTTGCCACAATGATATATTGGTGACTTTTACAACAGAGGATGTTATATTGAAAAGATTCTTAGCTTGGTACTCAGCAGAGTATTAAAGTGTCTGTTTACATTTTTTCTATATATTTAGTTAAAACACTGACTCCAAACTGCAAGTTGTGCATCTTGTCCTGTTATTGACAATATAAGGTTACTGAGCCGAATGGCAATTAGATCCAATCGGACAGTAGATCGAGTTAAATATTCCTTGTGTACATGTTTGAAATGTATTCCCATCCACATTCCATGTGACATTTTCATGCTGGCGTACATCGCTTCATGCTTGCTTGAATGTGCAGTCTTAATGATTCCATGTGCAGTTTAGTTTTCCCGCAAATGGTGTCGAATGCTCTTTTGATCTCTGTTGATGCTTTTTTTTGTCATTGTTGGTCCTCGGGGCGCCCCACAGAAAAGAAAACACTGTCCTGTCTGACCCTAAAAGCTGTCTGGCTCCCCCTGCAAGCAGCTGTCTCAATGGCTACCATTCAGTCATGTCACAAGCCGCTGCACTTGGCATATATGTACTGATATATTCATTATCATGTTTCCCAGCAACCTTACACCTTCATAAAACACTATTAGTGGTACAGGATTGGAGTGATATCATTAGTGTATCCCACACAAGAAACCTGACATTTATATATATATATATATATATATATATAATGAAGGAAAATTAATCTTACAGTAAATTTATACATTTATATAACTGGAAAAAATTATAACAGTTCACTTCACTGATCCTCCACCCAGTAATGACTGTTGTGGATCGTATATGCCAAATGTTCTGTATTTCCATAGTTTGGGGACAATGGTTTTGAGATCTGAGCTGGGGTGGAATTTGTGAATGGATACAGCTATCCTCCAGTGTCCCACAATGCACGGCTGCATGGATCTTTGCTCACTGTCCAGTCACAACTCATCACACCTCACGGAGTAATTTCAACCATATCAATCCAAAACAGAGACAAACAACACAAGTACCAGAATCAGGGTTATCACTAAAACTTTTTTTAGTTTTAGTGACTTTATGACACTTGTGTTGTTGACTCTGTTACTGGCCCTATCTCACCCCTCTTTTCACATCACACCATATCTTTCCTTGCCACACTCCTACTGTCTCTGAACTCCTGCTCCCCATCACAGCTTGTCAGTCCTTGTAAATGCTTTTATACAATGGCTACAGACTGCAGTGGTGAAGTGGTCTTCTCTTCAAATTCTGGAATTGTCATTTTTAAGTTTACTTGGAAGGTCAGCAATTGTGGATGATAGCTGAGTCATCATTGCTTCTCTAGCCATCAATGAACTGTAGCCATTGGCCAGTGAAATTTGCTTCCCCAGAGCCATGAAAACCAGGCACAGCTGCAGCAACATCACTGCTACACCCTGCAACCACAGAGCTTGCCTGACGTCCATCTGAATGCTCCCCATATCCTGGTGCTAGTTGTTTTGGATAAAGCTGTCAGATTAACAAGTGATTATATAATCTGATCTTGCTGTAAACAGAAGATCAATAAAAAAAATTTAAAAGAAGTCATTTTTAAAAACAAGCTTTCCAGAGCGACTATGAAATATTTCCTCCCTTGTTGAATCTCTCACCTGACTGAGGCTGTTTTTTTCCAGTCTGTTGCTCCCTTTAACCCTTTGGCGTGAGACTGCTTTTGAAACGGAATGAGGACAGTGTGACTGAGTCTAATGTCGACCACTTTCGGCTCTGTTATGCCCGGGGTCTCGGGTGCTCTGCCATGTGCATGCTGTGTGTCTGGCCTTGTCCCTCAGCATGGCTAGTCTGAGAATGGCGGGAGGTAGTGGGTGGGAGGGCTAGCCTTTTTTAACCTCCTAACAGCTAGTACAGAGAGAATGTGCCTGTACAAGAGAGAATGCGCTTGATTGGCTGTGCTCCATACCTTGACGGCTGTATCTATCTTCACAGGGGGACGGGATACACCAAATCCGAGAGGCGCTGAAGATCTTAGCCGAGAGGGTTTTAATCCTCGAGACTATGATCGGTATTCATGGTGAGTAGGGGGGGCGGGCAGCACTTAGGCTAAGGCAGTGGTCAGGCGGGGAGGGTTTTCCCCTAGGTCATGCCCACATTGTGAAAGGGGCGGGGTGGATGGAAGGACATCACCGGGCGGCCCCAGGACCACGGCACTTTGGCTCCTCCTCCCATACCCTCCCTTGTCACCATTCTTGATCTCCGATAGGCCATTAGTTTGCAGATGTTCCGTGACATGCAGGCTGACCTGGAGCTTCTGGCTCGCAGGGTGACTCTGCTGGAAGCCATCATCTGGCCAGGTAACTGTTCTCCTCTCAAGTCCAGGTCGCCTGTTCCAACCCACCCCATGACATGGTTTGGGCAACCCCGAAGGTTGCCCATGCGCAAATCCGTTTTGGGCCACATTACAGGAAGAGCGCCCACTGCCTGTGCTCTGATTATATGACACCAGCGTCACAAAACCACTGGACAAAACGCGATGCAGCAAGTTGCTGACAAGCTGGCCTAGGAAGGCCTGTGTGTTTTTATGAGGCGTGAAGCCTCCTCAAGTTTTGGCTGCAGTTCAGGATGGCGAATATGCTGGCAGAGGGCTGTGGATGTTTCATTCTAGCAGGGAAGCCCTCGTTGGCAGCTGAGAGTGGGAGTCGTTGTGTTTGAGACCCATGTTATTCACTCACTTGTTCCCTGGTTTTGTCCAGCCATAATCCACCTATTATCTTCTCAACAGAACCCGACCTGACCTCAGGAGATGGTCCCTTCAGCACCTCCTCCCCCGGGTTTTACCGGGACAAGCGGGCGGGGGCCCGTCCATACCGGGCTGTTGTCCCTCCTCTGTTTTCCCGGGACACCGAGAAGCGTGGGAAATAGCCTTGGTGGGAGGGCCTACCGGGAGCACGCCCACAGCCAATCCCAGAAGGGTGCTGTCTCCCCAAAACTGATACTGCCTCAGCCTTCTTCCCCCAACCCCAACCACTGACACAGACCCCAACAGCCCCCACCCCACCAACCACGTGAGCAGTGGGCACCTCAGGGAACATGCCTCCCTCCCTCGAACATCACACACATGCTATCAACGCCTTGTCGTCCTGCTAAACTGCGGAACCTGCCATCCGGACTGTCTGGAGCAGCAACGAGGGGAGACTTAAAGAAAAATCCAAACATGAGAAAACTGTGTTTTAAAGGTGCTTTCCTAATATCAAGAATCCCAAGGTAAAGGGGGACAGAGAATGGGCTCTGTGGTGGCAGAGAGCTAGAAACGGCATGGCGCCATCCTGTGGGGACCCTTAGCTGTTACAGTTTATTTAATCAAGTTGAATACAAGGAGTCTACAGGAAATAAACACACAAGACCTCTTCTTTTATTTGTTTTATTGCTACCATCTTCTCCATCATTTTGTTATGCACTAGAGAGGGAAATTCTCCCCTCCCAGGGGGAGGGGTCCAGCTTTTAGCACAGGGATGCTGGTGTTACACCACCTGTAAGAGGCTGGTCTGCTTGGGCCTGAAATCTTAAACACCTTTGTGTGAATGTAGGACAGAGAATAGCAGGGTGGGGGGATGGGGGTTGCATTACGCTGCCTGCAGTCCATCTGCCACACACACACACAGGACAACCTTACCTCCCACACCCCCAAAAGCCACCCAGTAAACAGGGTGGTAGCCCCACCTGAAAGCCCTTCAAACAGACACACCTGTGTCCACATTCACCACAAACACACCAATGCATATGTAGGACAAGTTAAAAAAATCTGAAAGTAACTTGAATATCTTCTTCGGTGTATCTTTTGTACCATATTAATGTCATATCTTAGATGAATTACCCTCCATCAGTAGAGCCTCTTTGATTGTTTGCTCTATCACTTACGCAGTATTGTCAGGTGAATTATTTAATCCCATAGCTGCTGTCGAATATTGTCTTCCAAGCCAATTTATGTAAAAAAGTCACATATTTATCGTCATGGACTCAGTTAAAATTGTATGTTGGTGTGCAGTCTCCCAGATCCTTGGTAAATAAAGAACTGTTGTTTTGTGTATTTTTTTAAACACCAAGACTTTCATTTCCTCAGCTAACGTAAGTGTATTGAAGCTATATAATATTTTTCAAGCTTTCTGAAGGCCTAATTGAGCTCAGTTGGTCCAGAAACCAGCATGCAGTGTGGGTAACTGAAGCTATATGAAAAACTGAAGGATTTATGGATCATAGTTAATTCACTAACACTGAAGTTACTGGCTCACATGAATCATGTGGTTCACGGAGCTGCGTATCCAGCCTTGCTGAATGCTGAACCTGCTGCGCATGCAACGCCAACAATATTGCTGGGAATTGCAAAAAAATACTGCCATCATTTCTAACTGTTCCACCAGTGCATGTTCATGTACAGTCCACACACAAGATTCAAACCCTCACCTCTGGAGGCCTGAGGCTATATGCTAACCACTGAAACGCTGTGTGCCAACTGCATTTCCTAAATACTAAGCTGTGAAACACAAACCCATAGTAGAATTTCTTTAAAAATCAAGTCCTATATCTACAAATCAATTTATTGACATTTATAAAGATCTGCAAAAATAATTACATCCACACATGTATTCACATGCATTGTCAATGACACACAGAATGTTTCAGAGAATAACACACCGGAAAATAGTACCATCTTCAACAGGCTTAATGGAGACTGCAGAGTTTCCATGGCTCTTGTTCTGTCTGTATTTTTCTTATTTACTATTCCCCACACACACATGCTGATGCTTTTGACCCCAGTGGATGAGGTCCTGCTCAGCTGTTCCATGGTGAGGTCGGCCGTCTCCCTTGGGATGTCACCACGGCCTCTTCCCCGACACTGTCATTGATCAGCAGGGAAATGGCGCCATCTAGCTGCCCCGTGGCTGCCAGAGCCACAACTGCCTTCTCTGTGGGAAAGCCCATTCTTTCAAGCTGCTGTAGCCTGGGTGGGAAGAACAGTGCTTCAACAGGTGTGTAACAGTGAGTAAGCCTAATTTATCGCTGTAGGGAAAAAAATCATCTATATAAAATAACTAGTATAAAAAAATACTCACAAATCCAAAATTACATAAATGGATGCAAAAACTCACCGCAGTGATGAGACAGAAGACTTAGGGACCTCCACTTTGTCCCCCAGCCTTTCTGGGGTGTCCTGGAGCGAGGCCAATATTCCCACTCTCAGCATCTCCTCATCCAATAGTTGAGCCTCTAGCACAGGCGTGGCCACCATCTCCCCCAGCCAATCAGGCACAGACGGTATGGAGGGAAGTCCCACCCAGTGATCTGCCTGCCCAGTAGGCTGGTAGGATTCGGGGAGTGGCACAGATCTGAAGTGTATTTAAGCAAATAGGCTTAAATATCCATTCATCCATCAATTTAACTACTTTTCCAATTTGCACAACTGGATTAAAAACCTACTATTTTTATATTACACATTATTTACTTGGGTTTTAAGAGTGAGATTAACTAGGACTTATTTAATACCTCACTCTGGTCAAGCCTTTACGTCATTAGTTCACAGCAAATCTTTCGTTTCACCCAGGTTGTACACTGCTTATACCTCTGTTCAGTGTTGTGGGTAGGGAGCCAATCTCTGGAGAACGCAGCCACAAACGTCCACGTTGGCAGGAAGCCCCAGCATGCAAGCGTCTCCCCTTTCTGCAGCCATCTGATCAAAGCCGGGCTGTCTAGGGTAACTAGCTAAGCACAACACTTTGTCTTATACAGCAGTACTATAGACACTATCTTGAGCCCCTGCCCCCATACCTCAGGTTAAGTCTCTGATTGGCATGAAATACTGATTAGGTTTTTTCAAAAGATGGGAGTAAAAATGCCATATTTATAACTGTATGTAATAAAGTGAAATAACTCAGTATAACCGGTGCAGATTCATGACGCATTCTGTAGTCTATACCAAGCAGTGTATGACAGTCGTAATTTCAAAGTACTCTTTAAATTACGCAGGATTTGGATTCTTTGAAGTGAACTGAAAAGGATACAGAAAAAACCAATGAATATGGCGCAAACATGGAGCAGAAGTGGTGAAGAGGACAGCAGCGTTAGGTTTATGAGCAAAAGCATCAAGGGAAGCAACCAGGCGGACACCCAGCGAGGGAGGCGTCTCTGCTTCATACAGCGACACTGCGCCGTGAACATTGCCATGTGAGCGGCAAAATAACCGCAGATCCGGCTGCTCTGTGTGCCGGCCACCCACATAAGAGAGGCGTAGAGTAGTGCCGGCAAAGACGCTGACAGGATAGATAAGCCCAGGAAAGCCACAGTCCCCCACTGCTGCTCCTGGATGCGCCCGAGCGACACCAGCAGGGCGGCGCTATACAGCAGCGAGGGCAGTTCCTCATGGCTGAAGGCGTAGAGTAACAAACGATACACTGAAAGGAAGAGGGTCGAAATACGTAAGCGTTGTAGTCTGGTCTCACGTGAGATCCTTTTATTTTGTAGCAGGAATATAGTTTTCACCTTGCAGTCCTGGGAAAGATGTGCCTGGAGCGATCGACAGGCTGCTTCGGATGCCCCCGAACCACGCCGATAGGATCAAAGCTAGCAAAACCGCAGTCCCCAGTGGAAACCCTGGGCGACGCGACCCAAAAATGGAAGACACAAATTCCCAGGGCTTAAGCATCATACATGTACAGATAATAACTCATTATCTGCTAACTAATACAACTCACAAGATAACAACTCTACCCGTTCGCTATGTAAAAATACATATGCTGCGTTTGTGTTGGGCAGCTAATGGTAAACCACGTCAGCAACCATTCTGGTTTGATATTTCATAACGGCCTTTAGCAAAATAAGGAGTATAAAATAAACGTATATGTCAAACATGCTACAAAGCTCGGGAAGCAGTAAGAAGTTCATGAAGTTCGTGTTAGTAAGTCAACCGCGTATATCAAAAATTGAAACATCGTGTACTTTGCAACCAAGGCATTGTCTCTAAAAGAAGCAAAAGGTTTTTTCTCTGTACAAAAACGTCAACTGATCGGAGGTAATAGGATACAGTCGCAACGCAACTTTCAGCAGAAGAAGGCAGCACTTTACCATTCACGCATTGTAAACTCCAAAAACTATGGCATCCTGCTCATTATGGAACGTTAATTTTTTTTTATTAATTGCTGTAACGTTGCACTTATGTTGTGAGATATAACGACGGTCCCTATCTGCAAATTTTCGTCACTATGGAATATTTCACTTTTTTAAACCAATTTTCTGCTTCACAACACTGTGGGCATGGATCAAGAATTGTACAAGAAGAATCGGGTTTCTTACCTTTATATATTATTTATTTACTCATTTAATTCGAAAATGATTTACAAATATAAAGACACAACACCGATGTTCACCCCTGAGAGAAATGTTGGTAGGGGCCTGCGATCCAATTCGACGCATGCGCATTTGCAGTCATACTGAGGCATCACGAAATGGCGTCGACCGCTGGTAAGCCATCTTTACTTTATTGTTGAGACTGATACTGATTTTATTGTGTTCAAGCGGGATGGTGATGCTTCTTCTGGAGACTAGTTATTTCGCGTCCCGTTTGTATAAGTTATAGCTAACGCGAAGATGAATGCGTCTGTAACCGAGATTTTGTTCAAAGAGTCGGAAAAGCTGCATCTTACCGGCGAAGGTGTCGGCTTATTTTCTACGCTTTCCTTAATAAATATGTATAATTGGCGCCACGTCCCAATAATAATAGTAATAAAATAATAATTTGAATTGCGAGGAATATTTATTTGTATGTTATCTACAAGTTTATAGTTTTCTCGCGATATATCCGCTCTTGCTAGTCGGCTAGCAAACTTACGTAAGATAAAGGTTGCGTGGTTATTCAAATTCAGCACGCCCCGGGGTGTACAAATCCGTTATCGTTGTTTAACGTGAATTCATCTATTGAAGCTGTATTTCTGCTGAATTAATATCTTTATAATGAACGGTATGGTGAAAAACCTACGCGGCTGGTACAGTTAACGGCCCCGCGTTTCGGGTGCGCTTGGGCTAACAGGTTTTACGGAAGATGTTTACTCGATAACCAAAAAACGGTATAATTTAATTGTTTGTGGTTTTTTTAATTATTAGTGTTGTCCAGTAGATGTCTCTTCGTGGATACGAGAATCTTTTTCAATAATACCAATAGATCTAGCATATTATATGCGTATTTTTATGTTAAAAGGACAATAAAACCGCTTGGTCAGATGTTGCATATTTATGCTATTGTTGTAACATCGCTTTTGATGCCAGTGTTTCGGCGCGTCACGTTAAAGTTCAATATGTTCCATACGTTCTTCTGCCATGATTTAGTGCCGTTATATGAGAAATAACGGCATATGTTTTAAAATACGTGGTGAACCTAGACATACGTCTGGAAAAGGAATTTAGTGTTTAGTCTAGCTTTGTTTTGCAGTTGGTCCTCTGGGTCAAACGGCGGTTTTTTTAACGTGACTTGTTAATTTAGTGCAACGCAGTCTTCCCCTCTCCCTTAAACAACTGAATATGTAAAAATAATGTAATTTTTCGGTAAATAGATGCATTAGAAAGCATCTCGGATATATCATGTTTTAACAAATCTTGTCGTCGCAATCTTGTTTTCACTATTCAGGCATCTGGGTGATAAGGATGACATGCCTTTATGGATATTAAAAAACCAGGATTCCAAGTTGCAGGATTCTTTTGGGTTTAATTTCATTAGGAACTCACAAATTGTCGTTTTTGGGATGATTTGCTAAACATTTTTAAAAATACTTGTGCTGCTTCCTTTTAAAATTGTGAATTTCTGCACAGGCTGCTAGCTGGTCTAGTGACACACATTAACGGGACAGCCTAACAGCAATGCTACTATAGATTGCTAATGGACAACAGATATTTTACAGCCTTTTGGGCTTTGCAACATCTGTCTAAATACAAGTTAGACTCAATTTTCAATTAACTGTTATTCCTGCCCTCCTCTGCATTTTGTCAATACAGTGCATGCAGATGACCGATCTAGTGATGTGGCATGTTAATTTTAAATAATTGATATTTCAGGTAATCCTCCTCTCAAATTAATATAGTGGCTCCTACATGAGTATTATACTGTTTGGTGGTACCTCAGAACTCGAATGTAATCCGTTCAGAACTTGGGTTCGAATCATAAAAAAGTTTGAGTTCTGATCAAATTTTCCCCATAAGAAATAATGGAAAACCAATTAATTGGTTCCCGGCCCCAAATAAAAAATACACCTAAATGTTTTTTTTTTTTTTAAGCATTTAAATACAAAATGAACAGGATAAAACAAGAAGAGCATATACTAAACACATTTTCGCAGTTTCTGGCCAACACTGTATGCCGTGTGTAACATTTTTTTCTTAATGGCTTCCAAAACGATAAAAAATGTACCCCAAGCCATGCCCCAACACTGCGCCAACACTAGACTATGCCATGTGGTCCGTTGTTTATTTTTATTACTACTCTGTATTTGTTAATTTGTTCGTAAATCGCAAACTTTTAGGTTGTAACATTTGTACAACTATTGCGTAACTTTTTCGTGAGCAATGGCTACCAAAATGATATAAAATATAGCGTATTACCTGATATTTTCAATTTAACAAAGCCCTATCACCAACAAACGATGCTATCACAGCGAATGTAAGCCTGAGACTGAAGCTTTACCCTTTGTTTCCGCTGAGAGACGTGCCGCGTGACTTATTTCCCTGCGCATGCAAGTTATCTTAGGTTGGTGTTCACGGTTCGACTTCTGAGATTCAGATCGAGTTCTAGATCATTTTTTTTTTTCAAACTGATTGGTTCGACTTTTAAGAAAATGGAGTTCTAATGAGTTTGAGTACTGAGGTACCACTGTATTTAATAATACACTCATCATTTGAGATGATTGTTTAGCAATATTTATCCTACCAGGAAAACATATGGTCGTATCTTCTTTTGTAAAATTCTGAGATGGCAGGTGAAGTACTATAATGATGTTTTCCGAGGGTTTACTGATTCTCAGGCCTTTTTATATTGAGGCTTTTGTGGTTTCACCCAAAGCAAGTTGTTTGCAGTGTAGATGTTACATTCTTCTAATATACAAAGCTGCAAATTTTTTTAATTTATGGCTTTATGCTTTGACAGCAAATTAATTATTTTTCCCATATTGGTTGATAATTAGCTGTTTTGCAACTGAAAAGCTTTCTGCAGTTTTTTTGTTTTGTCATGGAGCATGGGGTAAATTGGCATTGTTCATTTGTGTGTCGGTGTGTGTGCCGTACAATGGACTGGCATCCCACCCGATTTGCACCCTCCCTTATGTCCTGTGCTCCAGGCTCGCCATGAGCCTGTGCTGCATGAGTGCTTCTCTTAATGAATGTTTCCTGCAGTTACTAGTATAATTAGCCTGGTAACTAGGGAGATATTTTAAATTATTGCTTTTAAATGTAATACCATTGTTATTTTTGCATTGTAGATTATAGTACCTACAACCAGGGATCTGCCCAGCAGGGGTAAGTGACCACTGTCGAATTTTCTTATGCTTCTCCTCTCCTCTGCTTTTCAGTGTGTGTGAGTTCAGCCATGTGCTGTCACCTGTTATGGTCATGTTGTTTCCATGTCAGGTATGAAATGAGTTGACTATATAAAGTGAATTTTTTCCTGTTGTAGGTATGGATCTTATGGCGGACAAGCCTCGCAGGCCTATGGACAAAGTACCCAGGTGAGGGTCTCCTCTCAGCCCCAGGCAGCATTGCGAAAGGACATAATGACCTTATATGCTGGCTCTGTCCAGAAAAGGGTAGTTAAGGTCTATTTCGAGAGCTTTTTCTGTGTCCCTGATTTCCAGGTTACCCTTGAGCAGCTTGTGTTATCGAGTTGGGCTCCTCACAAGTCCTATCAATTTGAGACTTTTTTTTTTTTAGGTAGTCCCTGGTTCCCACTGAAAATCCACTCTGCAGTATACTCATTGCCTTGCAGGGAATGGAAATGGTGATGCCTGACTGCAGTTCGCTGGAGACATTTTCTTATGATTTTGTTTTGTTTTCTTGACAGCAGTCATATGGCCAGCAGGGGTACAGCTCTTATGGGCAGCCAGCTGAATCTGCTTACACACAGAGTGCACCTTCCACTGGGGGCTACGCCCAACCTACTTATGGCTCATCCTATGGGCACCCCCCTTCTGGTGAGTGACGTGACCCATAACCACCCATTGAACACCCAACACCGATCCAGCTAAGTGATTGGTTCAAGCTTAAATTTCCATTGGTAGCAATGATGACACCCAATAATGTGTGAGCAGCAGGCTGAGTGGTAGCTGTTTTGTGTTCTTTGGGCTTTGAATCAATTTGGTGTTAATTTTACTCATTGCTTCTTTATTGCTGCCTTCCCTGTGGAGAAGGGACGACTGCAGGTTTGGGCAGAGTGTCGTTTGCATGCAGCTTGTTCCATTTCAGCACATTTGTGACAAACTGACACCTTCAGATGGCTTTGCATGCAGAGAAATATATCTGAATTTTGAAGCTGTGTAGCTGATATTACTGACTGGCTTAATGACATTTACCTTGACAGGGTTCCTTATTTTTAATTGCCGCATTAAACATTCATACTAAATATCAGGCCAGCTGTATCTCCACCTTTGGTTTGTGTGCAAATGTGGGCACTTCACATTAAATCCTTTTTCGTGGGCTCAAAGCTTGCCCTTTAAAATGCAAATATTTCTTAATTGCATGTACTATTTACCCAAAAAATGATTGCTGTGAATGAAAATATACCAGGCTTTGAAATGCTGCAAAAATTCTTAATAAAGGTTAATAAATAGCTTAATAAAGGAAAAACCTGTATAACCACACAGCTGTGTTACCTTGAGAGAAAAGCACATGCAAGATCCTGCATGCATTTCATTTTTGTCCTCTGCAGAGGACATGATGTTTTTATCTCTCATACTTTGTGCCATCTGTCCTCTTTTTCTTTAAAGAGGACAGTAAAGGCTTTCAACATGACTTTGTGTGTGGAGGTGTGACTGTACCAGCTCCTTCAACTTGTCAATTAAAAATTTTAATCGATGTAAATGTTTTCCCCTGGATTTCAGGACTGTAAGACATGCAAAGACTGAGGTTGTCTAGCAACTTTAAGTAAAGAGTTATGGCGTCTTGTCTTTGAACTGTGTGATCTAAGGCTTTTACCATAATTTCCGGACTATAAGGTGCACCTGAATATAAGCCGCACCAGCTAAATTTGGGGGAAAAATACAGATTGTACCAGCATTGTTCCATATATAAGCCACACCCGATTATAAGCCGCAGGTGTTTTAATGTTTAATTACCGTATATAAGGGTTCCTGCTACCACGGAGGAGATTGTTGGGCCAGAGATGACTGTTTGGGAACGCAAAGCGTCCCATTTATTAACATTTGAGAAACGCATTAAATCTTTCAATCAATCAAACTTTCACATCTTTGACATGACGAACAGCATTCGTGCAGTGCACAAATACAACGGTGCGCTCCCAGCGCACATCCTGCAGTCATAGTACTGTAGTAGTGCAGTCTAACAAAAAAGCTTACAGCGCTTGACGAGGCAATAACGTTAAATGGCTCAGTTTAATTCGTTTTTAAAAGTGCTTGCCTGTAACACGGCAGTAAAGGTGCAGTAACACGGCTGCTTAACAAAATAACCAGCATCTTTTCCAAAAAGTGCCAACACAGCAGTAAAGGTGCAGTAACGTGGCCGTTTACTGTATCAAAATAACCAGCCTACTGTACCAGAAAGTCAGTCATTAATCCTCGTGTCATTGTCTTCCTCCTGCATACTAAAACCACTGATTGCCTTTAACTTAAAAGCAGCATCATATGCACTTCTTCGTTTGTTTTCCATAATGAGGGTGTGTGCATGAACACTTTCTTGGCGCGAACTGTCTGTCTCGCTCTTGTGCTTCCTTGATAGTGCGCCACTGGTGACCGTTAGCTGTAAAAATCCATAGATAAGCCGCATCGTCGTATAAGCTGCAGGGTCCAAAGCAAGTGAAAATAGTAGCGGCTTATAGTCTGGATATTATGGTACCCACCCACTGATACCTGATCTTGTGGTTTGTCTTCTCTTCAGCTGGATACACCTCTACCCCGGCTGCCAGTGCCCAGGGCTACAGCCAGCCCAGCCAAGGCTATGGGGCCAACAGCTATGACAGTGCCCCCCCCACCACCCCCACCTCCCAGACATCCTATGGGGCACAGCAGGGCTATGGGGCCCAGTCTGCCTACGCGGGTTATGGCCAGCAGGCCACCTCTGCCGCTCCCCCAAGGTAATCACCCTGGCCCACACACACCTAGCCCAGCTTTCTGGGCATCACTTGACCCTCAAAGTTGCAGGAGTTTTTAGCAGCAGTGCCAGCTAACCAGTCTGTGCCAGTGCCAAGGACTAGTCCGAACTCAATAGGCTCCTCAGTGCCAGTTTTAATTTGGCTCATGTGGATTTACTTTTTTTTTTTTTTGTTTTGGGGGGAGCTAGTCGGCATAATTTTGCTTCTTCTAAATTTGCATGTTTTTAGTTTCAACCTCCTGCGTGGAGCCTGTAACCTGACTGCGATTAACCCTTTAGAGCGCAGGAAGTGAGCAAGGCCCCGGAGCTCCCACAGGCCCAGGCTAACCCCTCCGCCTACAGCCAGGGCTACGGGCACAGTAATTACGCATACTCCCAGGCGCCCGGCTCCTACCCTCTGCAGTCAGGCACTCCCCAGCCTTCCTACCCCAGCTCCAGGTAATTACTCCCCCATGTACTGTGCCCCCCTCTCGGGTCATCCCAGGTAAGAGAGCCTGACAGCAGCTTAGTTTTCACTGTTTCTCTGCTGTCCACTCAATTGGGCTTCTCCAAGTGTCCTTTAGATTCTGGGCTGGATTTCACACAATACCCTAGTTCATCTCATAGGGAAATGCCCCTTTAGAAAAGACTCATTCCTTTTAATTCAGTTATTGGAATTATAGGTTCTGACGTCTCTCAGGGCTGCCTGTTTTTTTTTTTTCTTTTCTTTTTTCATCTATTAATTCAAAAATTAAGAATCTTTTCCCAAGCAGGTTGATGAACAGCTGAAGGTGGGAAAAGCATGCACCGTTTCTTTCCTCTTGCACCCGGTCCTGCTCCTTTGTAACCCAACCCCCTCCTCCTCTCCTGTTGCTGCAGCTATGGAGGAGGCAGCGCCGGCGGCGGCCAGCCCACCAGCTACGAGCAGAACTCCTACTCCCAGCCCAGCAGCTATGGCCAGCAAAGCCAGCAGCAGGGAGGCTACCAGGGCCAGCCAGGCGGATACAGCCAGCAGAGTAGCTACAGCCACCAGGGCGGCTACCAGCAGCCACAGCAGCAGCCGCAGCCTCCCCAGCAGGCTCAGCCGCCCACAGCCTCCAGCTACCCCCCACCTTCAAGCTCCTACGGACAGCCGCCCCCGGCCAGCCCATACGGACAGCAGGGCGGCAGCTATGGGCAGCAGAGCTCTTACAACCCGCCCAGTCAGTACGGTGAGTCCTCATTCTCACCTCTGCTGTGTCGTCTGCTTTTACTTGGCCAGTTACTCAACCAGGCCAGAATGTGTCACCGGTAGGCAGCTAGTTGGAAGGAACCTAAATAAACACAGTCCAATTTAATGCAGCATGTGTGTGAATTGCTAAGGAAGCCTGATATCAGAGCCTCTGTCAAAATTCCTCCATTATTCTAGGAATTTACAAGATTGATCCAGGTGACACCAAGGATTATGATCACAGCTAAATATACAATTACAGATCATAAATAGAATATCTACAGGTGTGCTGTTAATGCTAATTATAGCTAGCTGTGTGGTGTCGTTTTGCAGTGTCTTTTTTTTCCCCAGCTTTTGTTTGCCGTTTGCCTCCTGCAAACAAATCATTTACTCCAGGGTAAAGTTTCCATTAAGCCGGAAGGAACAGCTCTTCATTAGAGCAAACAGCGGACAAACACCGTCTGTCTCTGTGGCATGAGGGGCTGTCAGTTCCCCTGTTACTGCACTGTACTACATTGGGGTTCCGAACCCCTTTATTGTGTAATTAACCTGTACAAATTGTGATTATATGTAATGTGTGCTTTACTGCATGTCCGGCAGGTAACTACAGGCAGGAGCGCCCCAATCCCATGGGCAGCAGCTACCCCGGGGGCGAGCCAGGTGGCTTTCCAGGGCCGGGCGAGAGCCGGGGCCGTGGGCGTGGGGCCTTCGACAGAGGCGGCATGGTGCCCGGCGGTGGAATTCGCGGGGGGATGAGCCGCGGGGGCATGGGGTAAGTTCTCCTCCTGACCCTCATCGCTCACTGCCCTGCTTCCTCCCACGCGCAGGAGTCGTGGTCAGAGCTGCGCAGGGCTGGGGGCCACACCGCTGTGCTCACAGTGCCAGTGAGAGGTGCCCCTGAGTGCTATAAGCCCCCTTCGGTTTGAGGCCTGGGCTTTTCTCAGCCTTATAACCACCTGCAGCTCCGAAGTGGCCCCCAGCGGTGTGGCTCTCCCAGCCCTTTTGCTGTTCGGCCAAAGGTAAGAAGGTCAGTGTGTCAGATCAAAGAGCTGGCGCAAACATCCACTGATAAACACTTAGTCGCTCCACCTCCACTAAAAAAATTCTCCCCAGTCCAGTCATGAAAGGCATGGCCATTTTGGTCGCCATGGAGCTGATTGACGCTGCAGATATTGCCTGTATTCTTCCTGAGGATGTTTGCTCTGGGCCTTTCCATTATGCTGGATGCTACAGGATAAAGTGGTCAGAGTACATCTTTTGCAAAGGGTGGGGGAAAAAAGCTCTATTTCTTTTGAAGATACTAAAGCTACTTCTCTGAAACCAGCTGGTCCATTTTAAGTGTTATGTCAGCTCGGTTTATGGCTTTGCAGGTCCTTTAAACGGTAAGTTGACTTGGGCCCAGAGTTATTGTCCCCGTGTGGCATACATAGTCCTCCTGTAGCATCCTGCATTAAAGGTGTCTCGTGTACCATGCTCAATATTTGGTGAACTAAAAATAATTCGGTGAGACCCCTCTAGGTAGATGAATTTCCTTACCTTTTACTCGACATGAGCATAAATGATTCCGTGTTCACAATTCTAGTTACCAGATATTTCGATTACTAGAAGGGATACTTTGACATTTTTATGGGGTTCACCTCTATCAAGGGAAATGTCATTTCTGGTTTTTAAATGGTGAAAGCACTGTCACTAGAAATTTTTAAAAATCAATACATAAGTATTTGGTACTTTGGTAAATCAAGATTACTCCCAACTAGTGGTTCTCAGCCCAGTCCATGGGCTTCCCCGAGAAATAGGCTGTTTTGTTCTCTTCAATCGGATATATACCTAAGCTGGTTAATTAAGAGCTTGATAATGATTCAGCCAGTAAAATAATGTAATCAGGTATCGGAGTAGAATTAAGATGCGACCTGGCTGAGGGGAAGGTTGGGGACTGGGCTGGCAACCATCCTCTATCAAATATTCACCATGACTACCACCAGAGGGAGCCAGTTAGGAGGTGGCCTTGCTTAGGTATTTCGGAGCAGTGTGTAGCAGAAATGAGTAAAGCCCCAGGTGGCAGCATGGTCAGTGCAGGGCTTAGCAATGGAAAGGAGCTGGTCGGGCAGAGTCCGGGTGACATGCTTTCACCTTGTATCACAGCACGTATATGAGCTTTGAGTGTGGGTTTTGAAATGTAGTTGAATTGCAAATGTTTTGTGATTGTCTTTCAAACTTACCTTATTTTTGCAAACTTTCCTTAACATGTCGCATTTATATGCTACAGGTTACAAAGTGAGAGCCATGTAAACACAGCAATACTTTAAAAGTACCAGTACTCAGTACTCAGCCGGCAGCATAATGAACAGTGGAGACTTAGAAAGCAGAGCCTACAGTATTAATGGGAAATGTCTCAAGTGTGAAATGTATGAAACTGTCTCTTTAAAAAAATGTAATTTTTGTACCTTTTTTATTCATATTGTAACAAGGTTCTGAACCATATGTACTTTAGAATTGTGTAATGAGCAAATCTTTGTAAATCTAAGTGTAACTGGTGTATTTTTCTTTGATATGCTGGCTGCTTCAGCATGATTTGTAAGTGATTATTTCAGATGCATTTCTTCCAAGAATTAGAGTGTGTTTTAAGTTAATGGGGTTCTGGGCATTCAGACTCTTATGTATTGATATTTGCCGTACCCAGTTGGGTCTACCTGGTCAGAGAGGAGGTGCGTCTGGAATAATTTAATTTCTTCTGCTGTACAAAATGCTGGGGTGCCCCCCCCCCCCCATTTACACACGGATGGGTAATAAAGATTGACACTTAAACCCCTTACTGTGTAGCCACCACAATTGTGGCAAAGAGAAACGTACAGCCAAAAGAACGTGTGAAAGCCCCCCAAGACACGTTTCAGAGAAACTTTGTGTTTAAAAAAAAATGTTATTATGGGGATGTTAAGGGCTAGTCAGAGCTGTGTCGACCCCAGTGCTCCCAGTCCCAAAGCTTGCTGGGCGTGAGGTACAGAAGTGGCTCTTTAGATGGAAATCGCCTTCATATCTCCGTTTATTTCCCCAGCATCGCTGGAGACAGATGTGGCTTCATTAAGCCTGGTGGTAAGTTAATGAGCATTAAACTGGCTAGTAAAACTAAGAGCATTCATTAGATTAACATGAGTGTTGCTCACACTTTTTGCATTGGTGTACATGTGTATTTCATAGATAACGGAAGCGTGCCGGCGATTACTTTGGGTATGAGAATCTAAGGGGTTCTCTTCTAAGTTCCAGAGTGAAATGGTATTTAACAGAGAAGAATGATGTTAAAGGGGTATTTTATGTGTGTAAAGGTCAAACCAGGGTCACATCAAAGTGAAATGTATACCATGTCATGTTGGAACGCAGTTATACATTTATACATACCCCCTTAAGAAGGGTGCATTTAGTGTTTTTTTTCCAAAATGGATGTGTATTAGTTATGAATTACTACTTTAAAAAAGTCCTATTTTGAACCCCTGGTATTTGGGTTTTTTGAGGTTTTTAAGAAATTCTTTACGGCACACATTTTAATTGGGTCTTTTTTTAATAAGAGTGAGTTTTCATGAGTGTTACATTTAGCTTCTTGGTATAAATGGTGGGGGATTTTAAAACAGGTTCTCTTCCAGATGGCCTGAGCTGGCTCTGAGGAATGTGTGCCTGGGTGAATCTTAAGAGGGCAGTAGCATCATATTTAGGTAGTGGGCCCTGGGTGGCAGACTCTGACTAGTTCCCTCTGTCTCTCCCCCTTGATGGACAGCAGGCCCAATGGACATGAGGCCGGAGCGCGACATGGGTAAGTGGAGGGGGAGGGCAGCGTCACGTGACTGGTCCCTACAGGGCACTGGGCCAGGTGGCCACATTCGCTGACATCTGCCACCTTTGTGCTTGCAGGGCGCCCTGACGAGCAGGATGACTCTGAGAACAGTACGATTTATATCACTGGCCTGACAGAAAACGCGACTATCGATGACCTGGCTGAGTTCTTCAAACACTGTGGAGTCATCAGGGTGCGTGGCAGACCGCCTCTCTTTGCGATGCTGTTCTTTTGTGAGGAGGAATCCTCGTTTGTTTTACAGTTTGATTGCAAATGTATAAGTTGAGTATGTGACAGAATAGTGTGGACTTCCTCTTGTCACAGATGAACAAGCGCTTGGGTCAGCCTGCCATCAACATCTACACAGACAAGGACACAGGGAAGCCCAAGGGAGACGCCACCCTGTCATATGAGGAACCCCCCAGCGCCAAGGCTGCAGTCGAATGGTTTGACGGCAAGTCCTCACCACCTCTGCCCCTCTCTTACACATCAGGAAGGCATCCCTACAGTGTTTATCAATATACATTTAATAATTAATTTGGCACAAAATGTAAAATCAATTGAATTAGTAAAGTGCATGATAATTTTAAGTACTTGGAGCATGTGAACCATATGTTTGCTTTAGTCTCACTTGCTGTCCTGTCCCGTCTCATCCCCCCCACAGGTAAGGATTTCCAGGGTAAGAAGCTGAAGGTGTCCATGGCTCGCCGGAAGCCCATGATGTCCCCCATGCGTGGCGGAATGCCCATGCGGGACGGCCGGGGGATGATGGGCCGCGGAGGTACGTACGCAAAGCTCATAGTGCTTGGAGACTGGAGTCAGCTCGTCTGCTGCTCTGAGGGGGGTGCGGCCGCCATCCCTGAAGCGCTGAGTCCTTCTGTGTTGCCTGCAGGTATGATGGGCCGAGGAGGCGGTGACCAGGGAGGCTTCATGCCTCGTGGAGGACCCCGCGGAGTTGGCCAAGGCCGGCCCTCTGGCGCTAACATGCAGCCAAGGGCCGGAGACTGGCAGTGCCCCAATCCGTGAGTGTGCCGTCCTTAGAAGCACCGCGGTGTGCACCACTCAACACATTGCTGCTTATACAGACACCATGTGTGCCATTTGCAGGAGCTGTGGGAACCAGAACTTTGCCTGGAGGACGGAGTGTAACCAGTGCAAGGCCCCAAAACCAGAGGGCTTTGGCCCCCCTCCATTTGGTCCCTCAGGTGACTGGTCTGCAGGGATGTACTGCTGATTCACACTGTGTTTAGGCCTTAGCAGCAATAGTGGTTGCTCAGTTAGCTGGATACACTTTCTGATTAGGGGTTAGATCACAAAGATCATTCAGACTCCAGATGTGCACATTTGTGAAACAAAGGTTTGTAGTGTTGTCAGTGCAGGAATTACTGTTGGCTATTTAAGCATGCAGGAGTTTAGTGTTTGAACAATTTATCCTGGTAGTTCCCGGTCACATCAGTAACTCCTCCTCTTTCTCTCAGGTGGTGACAGGGGTCGGGGGGGTCCAGGAATGCGTGGGGGCCGAGGCCTGGACCGCGGCGGTCTTGGCAGCCCGGGGGGCTTCCGTGGCGGCCGTGGGGGAGAGCGTGGGGGCGGATTCCGGGGCGGTCGCGGCATGGACAGAGGGGGCTTCCGAGGGCCTCCTATGGACCAGATGGGAGGCAGAGGAGGCAGGAGAGGAGTGGGACCCCCCGGCAAGATGATTGATATGAAGTAAGTACTGTGGGATTTCGATAGTAAATCAGTTTTGTTATATCACCTGGCTTTTGTGGTGTTGACTTCTTGTCCACTGTAATCTCTTGTAACTGAAAACGAATCTTTAATCCTTCACAGGGCGGAACACCGTCAGGAGCGGCGTGACAGACCTTACTAGGGTACCGTGTGTACAGAAATTCCCATTTAGTAAAGGGTTTATTTTTTAAAACTATATAACTGTACTTCCATATTTATATTAAACAAACAAAAATAACAAAAAAGCTTATGGGAATTGTCAGTGCATACTTTTCATTACTCTGCTGTTAAGCAAAATAATTTTCATTTATTTGATAATGTATTGAATTTTTTATTTCCATACGGCTGACTCAGAAGGCATGTTTGGTCTTTATGTACTTTGGAAGGTGCATTGTTCAATCCTGTGACGGTTAATCTGTTTTTAAACTGTATTACTTTACATTAAACCACTTGGTTCCTTTATGGAAAATAATAAAAGCTTCAACAGGCCAGTTACTTTGGGGAAAAAAAAGATCCAAATCTGTCAGTGTCATGTACCTCCAAGCAGTGTCTTAGTGCAACAACTACATCTTAATACTGCTGGACAGCTTTGTGAATGTGTTTATTTTAAAATGACGTGTCCCGAAGCTCTCAGACGTTTTGTGTCAAACTGTCATCCTGCAGTAAAAATGTTGTGTTCTGGTCCCGATGTAGCGCCTTTCACTCCCCCAGTCAAATGTGAGATGTCTACTTTGACCATCACACTTAACTGCAGGAGATGAATGATTTTGTAGTTGACTGCTCCAGACTATGAATGTGGAAAGTAAATTTGTCAGTAATTTTAATGTATTAACATTTTATTTAGTGTGCGGATTATTGCATTTGTAGTACCGAATAAAATGTAATGGTCACTTGCGCCGTTTTGAACGCACCGACCTTGTGTTGTGTGAATCGCGTCTTTGACCGCTAGGTGGCATCACGAAGCAGGAACTTGTACGTGCCCTTCATTTTGAATATGCTGAAGCTAATGTAACAGCAGTATTACAAAAATCGGAAAGGTGGAGTTAATAGTTGCGCTTAAACGCAGTAGAAATTAAGCCCATGTAGGATGATTTACGTTTGTAACCAAGAACATGTGCGAACACCGCGATGTTCAGATTCACCACTCATAAACAACGGCATTTTGTACTTGGTGCGCTTGTACAAATAACGTAAGAACTATGTAAATAAATAAAGCGAGTAAATTGATTTACTGTCAATAAAAAATCAATCCCCTAAATAAATTTTAATTGTCCCTTCACCCCTACAAGGGTGATCCACTAGTATCCCTAGAAAAGTCTATTTGAAATATTTGTTTTCCCATTCCTGCTTTTCATTAAGTGTTTTATTGGTTCAACAACCTTTTGGATACGTTTTAAAAGCACGATTAATCAGTCTCAGATGTGTGTTAGATGAACAACCCGCTCTACCTCTTACATCTGTGAAGCAGACTGGTTGCAAGCTTTTAATCTGAATGTATTCATGGCGGAAGGGAAACTGCTGGGTTATATAACGCTATATATAAATACCCCGTTTGAATTGTCCTGTCCTGTCGCCTTCTCGACTACGCTGTCAATGCCTGAGTAAATACTAGATAAGGTTAGAAAACGAAGTGATCTATTTACATGGTTGCCAACGCTCACGCATCTGTCGTGACACGCTCCCACAAGAAATCTTATGGGATATATACATTACTCCATTATAAACCTAAAATTACCTAAATCAAAAGAGCTGGGAAAGTTCGCAAACTCTAGAGACTATTTACCAGGTAGTAAAACTTACATTCATGTAAATGCCTGTGCATATGTGTGCAGACTTGTCTCGAAAATTTTACTCCAGTCAGCTGACCAAAGTTGGGAACCCTGTATTGAGGCAACCATTCCAGTGCACGAATGCTTGAACTGATCCCGTACTTCACAGATATTTTTTTAAAAGCCTAATGAAGCCAGTTCAAACTGGGAGGTCAGGTTGAGCCATACAAGTGTATCCCACGGAAGAGCTGATTTTTTTTTTTACACAGAAAAGCTGATTCATCCGGCTTCACAAAACTAAATGACCTCATCCCAATCCCCCGCCTCTTTCCCCTCACCCTTTCTTAAAGGAACAACTGGCACTTTTCAAATCAAAACAGGACTCAGTCTATCCATAAAAATCATTTATCACAGCTGAAACTCCTTGCTTGCGTTCCAATATGAACTTTAGAATAGAAAAAATGACAGAGAAAATATGAAGCACCAGATGCAGAATCCGCGGTTCAAGTGGTCTATTATAGATGAAAAATGCAGACTACTAAACGTTATCCCCATTTGAAAATATGGTCGTGTATCCGATATCAGTGTTTAACGCACAGTGATTTTTTTCATGTGGCACAGAGGAGAGAGAATTTAAGAAGTAGTAAGGGGTAAGACTTAACGCGCAACATAGGCAGGAATACTATTCCTAGTGTGTGCAATCTGGTTTTAAGTGTCACATCCGGTGAGCAATACGTCGTGTCATTATCTAGACAGGTAAATTGACATCAATTCCCACCTGAATAATCTTATTTCCGTTCTCCGCTACTTCCATATGCTTAATTAGCACACATGACGATCCTATACCGTTTCCAAATAGCCTAGTCATTAAGCGGCGTTTTATTATGACACTCCGAAAAAGGAAACCCGATTTCCCACGAGATATAAAAAAATCCAGTGATTTCCCCTTTGGTGTCGTGGGTGTTTTGTTCCTTCCCATGGTTATGACGCTGAACTTTTTGTCTATAAAAATATATCCGTTGAAACAGCGCGACAAAGTAGAGCCACTTTTTAAATGCTTACGGGACTCCAATTCGTTATTCAAAATTACAGCCTCCGCCTCCCTGTTAAGCACCGGATCACACTGCGGTCGTAGATGTATTGAAGCGGGCTGTGGAGGGTTCGCCTTCAAGCATACTTCCAACGGAAAGTGGGTGATCATTCCCCGGAACGCTCGATTTCAGCCGGGGTGAAGCCTCAGTAGCAAAAAGGTACTTGAAATGGTGCCGGACTGACGGGAGGGGACTCATCCAGTGCAGCGATGTCGCCGAGACACCGCTTTACTAGGACAATGGCGATAAGCAAGAAATAGTATCTGCCTTGTTTTAAAATATATCCTTAATGAAGCACGTTGAACATTTTAAACGCATAGTTGATTTATGGGGGGGGAGTATAATGCATGAAAGGGATTGCAGCTGTTGACTCTGGACTCCTCGTGGAGGAATGCAAGTGACGGATTAAATAACGTGAGGTGGAGGATGAATCAGCGACAAGTGACGGCTGGATAAATTTTAACCCTGGATCATTTCCACTCATGCTCCGGTAAAGGATCTCCCCGTTTCCATCCGGATCACGCAAGGTAAAACAAATAGGATCTTGAGGTTTTTATTTCTGGTTAGATATGTCTGAAGTGATCATCCTCATCTCATCTTATCGGATCTGGACAAGGTTATACTTAAAGTAACCGATTGGGTAGTAATTTTAGTAGGTGAAGTAATTTTAGGGACTTTTCCGTTTTCGTTCGTATGGAGAGTACCTATAAGCACCTATAAAACGGATCATTTTCGCTTTTAGGAACAGCATACAGTGCATATTTGAAGAGAGATGATCGCTGACCTCACGTTTCCATATCCGAACGCTTTCGGTTTTGTACTGTGTTCATTGTGACATGAGATGCAAGACGGTAGATATGATTCAGTTGTCATATTTATTATTGTAAATTACATTTTTTTACGTTGGTTATCTGGCTTGAGTTTATATTTCACTTCGCCGAAAAATGTGTCTAATGCTTCCTGTCATATACATCCATTTAGTAGTACATTGATAAGGCCTATAAATAGGTCAGCTAGTATAAATGACAGACTGGATGGTGCTTTGCCGCACGTATGCGCGTTTGTCAAGGAGGCCTATCAGTATAATTTAGTGCATCCATACACATTTCACCCATAGTCCTATACTTTGACCCCCTCATAATTAGGCAATTAAATACAGCTTTCCGACTTTACCTCAATCATATATCCACTTGCATATGTCCACAAACGAACCCTGGTGCCTTGGCAGGGTTAAGTTGCATCCTCCTCTTCTTCCTTACTGGCGTTTGTCCGCTCTTAACGAGAGGAACTGCCCGGTCTCCAAAGCCGGAGGGCGGCGTTAACAGAGGATCGCGACGGCACGATGTGACTGACGCGACCGTGACGGTGCTTGTTGTCAACGCTTTCCCTTTTTTAATTTTAAATGGGGGTGATACCTTGTTTGTTTGTTTCGGGTTTTTTTATGCATAACTCCACCTCCCCCTCCTGTCAGCATGCTGTACGACATAAGGGGCTGGGTTCACATCAGGCTGATGGTCGGTAAACGCCGCTATGTTGGTATGCTCTCTCGTTCCGCAGCTGGCGCTCCGGGGGAAAAGGCGATGTAAACCGCGGCGCTGACATCGGGAATACCCGGCTGTCGGCATGCTTCATTAAAAACAAGGGGAAAATGGACAATTGCGCTAATGAAATCATCTGAAACACTAAGACACGCAGTGTGTCCGACGGCCTAGACCTCACCTTTTGATTTCTCATCGAGCATGGATTTCATCGTTCTCTAACGTAAGAGGACGTTCGGCAATATCCAGAAGGTCGGTTGGATTCGTTTTTAAATAACATGGCTGATCAGAGTAATATCCAGTCCGCTGCTTCCAAAAGCATTCGACCATTCAAATCCAGCGAGGAATACCTCTATGCCATGAAGGAGGACCTGGCGGAGTGGCTCCACACGCTATATAACTTGGATATCTCGCCAGATAATTTCATGGAGGCGCTGGAGACGGGCTGCGTCCTCTGTCAGCATGCCAACAACGTGAACCGAGCGGCGCTGGACTTCCAGATGGGGTATCCGGAGGCTGCCAGTTCCATGCGTTTGCCGAGCAAGGACGTGGTCTTCCAGTCACGCAACGTGGTACCGGGCTCCTTCCTAGCCCGTGACAACGTGTCCAATTTCATCACCTGGTGCCGGCAGGAGCTGTGGATCAAGGACGTGTTGATGTTCGAGACCAACGACCTGGTCCAGCGGCGCAACGAGAAGAACTTCGTTCTGTGCCTGCTGGAGGTGGCCCGCCGGGGCTCCAAGTTCGGGATGCTCGCCCCGATGCTGATCCAACTGGAGGAGGAGATCGAAGAGGAGATCCGGGACCAGGAGAACCTGGGGGAGCAGAGTCCGCCAAGCAGGTCGTTTAGTCGAATGGAGAGCGTGGAGGACTCTGACTCTGATCTGTACCCTAACTGGCAGCAGAAGCGAGTACTTTGCGACATGCGCAACCTGGACGAACTGGTAAGTTACCTGGCAAATTTGGGGGTGGACATGTTCATTCTTATACATGCCAAGTCGTAGAGTGTCAAAACAATACGAATGAATTTTTACATTACGCGTCTGTCATGTGTGACATTTTAGACATTTAAACAATTACGATTGTCGTATCGGTAGCACACGCGTACTGTACACATGCTCAGGGATCAGATTTTGTTCTTGCAGAGCAGCGCCTGTGGCGATCCGTATTGTTTCGGCTTAAAGTGAAAGGCTTGGCCTTTTAATATTGACATGAATGCATCGATTGCCTGGATGTGCATAGTTTCATAATTAATTCAAACGAAGATTCAGAGTATGGATAATAAATCGTTCTCCTGGGAGGAACTTTTGGTCTTCCTGGTGAACTGGAGACGTTCCATCTGCTTATTATGGTACGGACTTTACACCGCGGTGTCACCTTGTGTCAGCGGGCTTTCTGGTCAGGTACTGTGCAGAGGTCTTTGACCTTTCTGCTGAAGTGCCTGAACAGTCTTGCTCTGCATTTTTATTTCCTCAAAATGACGCAGTAGTTTTTCATTAAAAAGAAAAAATGTTTTCTGATGCCCCTGTTTTCTGAGATGCAGTGATGTTAAAGGTATATAGGCTTAGAAGATGGTTTTTCCTTTTTGTTATTTGGAGATCAGTTGATCACTGAGACATGATGTCCTTGTGTTAAGCTGACTTTGAGGGGACTAGAAGACTGAATTAGTGGTAGATTTTAACTATCAGTCCCAGTGACCTGTTTCCAGATTATTAATGATGAGTGTTCAGGATTCTTGCTGCCAAACTATAACAGTTTGAAGCAATCAAGGAATGTTTCAGCAAGGAAGAGCCCAGGCTCCTGACTAACTTACCACTAGTAGTGCTGGTGCTCCTTACCAAAAATGCCCTTCTTCTCTTTAAAGAATTCAACTTGTACAACCAATGTTACTTGAAGTAGGCGTGTTATTTCTATATTTTGTTAAAACTAAAACAGGGTGTTTCAAGAGAAAATAAATATGATTAACAATTACGCTCAACCTTAGATGTCAGTTTGCCATTAATGTCAGTAAAACTGTACAGTTCTGTTTATCCTGCCTACACTGGGTGGTACGCAGGTCAGGTTTTAATAATCGGTAAATGGTAAATAAGTGAGGTTTTAAGTGTTATTGATATCCTGGTTCTTAAAAACTTTAAACCATTTGTTTTCAATACCCAACCCTACACACCAATTATCTGTCCCTCCTGCAGTTTCTCTTGATATAAGATGATGTTTTTTTTTTAAAAAAAGAAAAAAACAAATGTCATATCGCAAAACACAACTAAATGTTCACAGTCCTGAACCCTGAGCCCCCTGTGTTCGCTTTTCTGACCTTGCAGACCATCTCCCAGAATGATTGGCTCATTGCTGTTTATAACCGTCCTGCTTCACAGGCACTTTCAGTCAGCTCCATGAAGGTGGTGTGGGAGTATAAACATGATTACCCAAGTTGTCAGAAGTGGGACCATCAACAAGTTAAACCACCCCGACCCTCATACCCACATACTCGTCTAAGTTGGTCCTTTATAAAAGCGGTGAGAGAGAGAGTGTTATATCAGGTCAGGGCCGTTGGGATGAGTTCACTCTAGGGCTTTTTTGAATGAGTCCGTCATGTGTCACGTGAATGCTGTGATGGGGGGGTGGGTGACCTGGGTGGTGTTTAATGGGGGGGGGGGGTATCCTGTAAGGAGAGGTGAGCATCCTCCCCCCCAGAGAGCCACTAGGGTACCTTTATCGATGTTTCAAATTAAATGCAATACAGGTTATTCCTGGTTAAAAACATTTCTATTATTAACCGGCTATCTACCTTGTAAAACATAAGAAAGAATTTGTTAAAAAAACAACACACACACAAACATGCACAAGGCTAAAAGACTGTTCTGTGCATAATATTTGTCCGTGTGTTTTTTTTTTTTTTTTTTTTTTTAAACAAATTCTTTTCAAAATTTTACTAAGCATACCTTAGGTCCCACCCCGTCGATTTAGTCTCGACCCTGATGTCTTTGCCCCCGGCGTCGCTACCCACGTGGCAACATCATGCAATGTGGCTATTATGTGTGTAGCCCCCCCCAGCGACGAGCCAATAAGAGCAATCAGCCGGGTCGTACGGCAATGAGGTCCATTTATTATGATTTTTTTTTTCTCTCCAGTAAGGCTGTGCAGAGCCATCTCTTCTTGGAGTGGGGGGAATTTTGGCCCACAAAAGCAGGGGTGTGTAGAACAGAGATGTCCTTTCTCTGCCACTGTTGGAGCTCCATTTCACTCAAACGTGATGAGCTACGTTCCTCTAGGTGTGTTTCACTTTGACCTGAATGTTCACTGGAGGTGTGTGTAATGCTTACTGCATCACATGCAGACCTCATCTGTTCAAAAATCCTGAAATTAAAGCTCAACTGAAAAATGAGCTCAAATTGATTTTTTTTTTCTACGCTTCCTGCTGGACTTGTCTCCTCCGACAGTGATGAGACGATTTAACGGGAATCAGATCATCCTTTATAAAGGCAGCCATACCATCTCGGACATTAAATATTAAAGTGTAATCCAGCCAAGCCCCATGCAGGGACAGGAAGAGGCAGCTTCAGAAATCAGCCTAGGTCTTCATGTGATAGTCTTGGTTCTGATCATTTACAGTGATGGGAATTTTAGACTGTCTGAAATTTTAAGGTCAGGCTTGGATAATTAAATATATCTATGCATTTTCTAATCGCTTATCCTGGTTAGAGTTTCAGGGGGGCCTGAAGCCTGTCTCTGGCAGCACCGAGCACCAGGCTGGGGTGCCAGTGCGTCACAGGGCACACACACACACGCACACACACACACCCACCATCATGCACTGTGGGTCATTTACAGATACCAGTCAGCCTAGCAGCATGTCTTCGGATGGCAGAACAGAGGTGGGATTCAAACCCCCAACCCTGCAGCTTTCATGGAACAGTGCTGCACAATGAGCCTTCATACCACCCTAGTTAAAGATTTGCTTTTATAAATCTGAGAAGTATACTTTGCAATCTAGCTTTATTTATATCGACAAGTTGTGTAGCTTCAGGCAGTTTCATTTTCAATTGTGTGACTTGTTTTTGCTGATAATTAACCTTCCCTCCCTTTGGAAATTACAGCCTGTGACATTTGGGCCCAGGGTACAGACTCGCCCTCCCTAGGTGACCTACGGGCTGCTGCTTTTATAACATCATGTTAAAGCGCCACACATGCTCAGCGCTTCCCTACCTGAGTTATTGGTCTTGTTGGGTGTGGGATTAACAGCAAAATTATCAGTCCTCAGTTCCTCACCGAGCGGCTCTTCCACCCGGTTTCCTGGTTACCACTGCTTCCGCATAAACAACCCCCCACCCCCAGCATCTAACGGCTCTTACTCACTGCCGACACAATGATCCCTTATTTTTCCACATCTCAGCCCGTGCCAGAGCCGTTGACCCAACCCCACCCCGCTCCAGGAAGGCCGCATCACTTCAACATTCCCGTTCCCAGAAAACCCTGCTGAGATAGGTTTATCTCACTGCTTGGAATATTCCATTCTAGGTGGGGGGGGGGGGTGATTTTACTGCAGGTGATAATCCTTTGATTTGGACATGCATATGTCTGTTCGCCGTCAGCTTGGCTGTTTTGCATTTTTATACCGTGCTTCTCCTAAAGATACTATACAGGTTATGGCTGTCCCAGGTTATTCCACACACTCAGACATGGGTGTATAACCAGTAAAATGAGTGGATAACAGATGCTGGTTTTGTCCTTTGCCAGCCTGCCCTCCTGGCCCCATGGTGCGGTCCGGGCCTTGGGTTTTCAGCCATAATGTAAGGGGGCAGCTGACTGTGTAATGTATGGCTTCAGCAGCCATGCTGAAACCCTTTGGGGAACAGGGCTATATTTGTGCCTGTGTGCCTGAAAGAGTGACAAACACACCCAGTCTCCTTGGGCAGAATCTGCCCCCCCTCCTCTCTCAACTTATTTCTTTGGAAACGGAAAACATGACTGTAGTCTGTGGATTTTGTTTGTTGCCAGACCAGGGCAGGAAGCAATAGAACTCATCTGAAAATGAGGAAGGTGTGAGGAAGGTGTGTGTGTGTGTGTGTGTGTGTGTGTGTGTGGGGGGGGGGGGGCTGCTAACTGTAGATCAGGAGAAAGGACCCCCTGTCGCCACTAAGTCTCAGTCACGCCACATTTAATGACACAGAAAACATGTGAATATTGTGACTGTACTGTAAAGACACTTCAGTCTGTTCAGCGCCGCTGTAATGGATTTTACACACACACACACACACACACAGAAACACATGGGGAGCAGAGGGGGGAGGGGGAAAGTAGGTCAGCAGCCTTGTAGTGGGTCAGGCTCCAAGGCCCGGCTGGGGAGTGTGTCTGCAGCCTCGCACTCCCAGGAAGTGTTTATACCATGACATCAGTGCATAGCTGAGCACAGTGCACCGACATGCTCTCCACGCCACCTTCACCGGGGACTCTGTATCCATCCTGCAGCCTCATGCTTGTTTTTAGTCTTCCTAAAGTTATTATGCTATACAAACATTTATGTATTACTATTTTATAGCATAATTATTACTGATTTTTCAAAATGGGCTTTTTGTGTGTGCAGTGGGAGTTTGTCTTTAGCTAGAGAACTGGCTGTTGTATGCTTGCAATTTACAGCATCTGGGGAGTAGCGACTGACCCTCATTATCACACCGTGACGGTCCTGTGGCACCGATGCCACTTTTTATGCTCCGTAGCATCGGCAAGGGCAGCTGGTCGTCCATGCTCTCCTTCTTGGACTCCCGCCACACATTGGGATATTTGGACATTTCGTTCGTGTGAGTGAGTCGTTATTGTCTGCTCAGATCCACCAGCGCTGGACTTCTGATACCAACATGCCGCTAGCTTGTTCTCTTGCTGGACTTCAGCTTCAGCCCATCAAACCCTAACGGAAGCTTCTGGAACTTTCCAATACCGGACGGTAGCACACCCAGGCTGCCTCTGAGCTTGCCGTACAGGCGCCTCCCTTGCCGCAGGAGCCGGTCTGTCTGGCTGCTCCATGCAGGTTCCTGTAGAGGCCTCAGCATGTTCCCACCTGTCTGTACCCTTCTCTCGCTGCTCTCTGAACGCTCCTCCTCCTCCCCCCGTGTCAACCAAAATAATCGCCAGGTTCCTCTCAGCTAATACAGCATGGTGATCTGCAGAAGCACGAAGATGACTAACACACACCTTCACATTTCAGGCTGATGTGTCAGGCTGTGTCCTTCCTTCAGGAGAAGCTTTCCTTTGGACCCCTCCGATACCAAATCCTCATTGTCAGGACTCCTGCCACTTTTCCGTCAGTGCTAATGAGCATCACGCTTCATTAAAACATCACAGTGGGGTTTTCAACTTGGAGAAGGTGAACTAAGTTCATATGAACTGGGCCTTTGGGGAGCCAACCTTACGTCAGTTTAAAGGTCTTATTTATTCTGTGTTGTCAAGGCACTCTTTCCATCTCCTGGTTACAGTGGTTTTGGCTAAAGGTAAATGTTAAAGCACCATAAGCAGCTGCTACAGAAATCAATGGTTTACTTAAAGATATTTTATTGGGATATTAAATTGGTAGTTCTGGCTCGTCTAGGGTTGAAGGTTTGAGTCCCACCCCTGGCTCCATGTGTGTAGTTTGGGTTGGTCTGTGTGTGTGTTTGTGTGTGTGTGTGTGTGTGCGTGTGTGTGTGTGTGTGTGTGTGTGTGTGCGCGTGCGTGCGTGCGTGCGGCACGCAAGCAGAAGCGTTCAGGTGAAATGCCATCTCTGAATTGCTTGTAATGCGAGAGTCTGTGTTCTGTGATGGACTCCCAATTCATTTACAGTGTCCCTGACCTTATGTAAGTGCTTGGAAGCTCAATGTATGGATGGGAGCTTTTATTTTTTCCCCACCAAGGCCTTTTAAATGGCATAAAAATCCCACTCCCTTGAGACCTTTTCTCCCCTGAACTTATCGTCTATATCAGATGGTGACCTTCTAACTTGGTTGTTTGGGTAAACTGCAGTTTCCTCTCTTCGTGATCCACCCCACCCCGCCCTGCCCTGTGCCCGTCTCCCTATCAGCCCTGGCAGCCCAACATCCGTGGGCCTCGCAGGAAGAGAGCCTACGAACACGGACGCTTCTGAATGGCGCTGTGAGATCAAGCAGAAATGGATAAATATAAATGCATCCTGGGACGTCTTTTGGGAATAATGTCGAAGCAAATAAACCTATTGGGGGGGGGAAGAAAAGCAGTCTCGCCATTCTCAGCTTTTTCTCACCAGTGTCGTCCATCACCTGTCATTCTCTGCTGCTGACATGTACGTGTCAGAGGAAATCCTGCCGTTGCCACGATATGTTCTTCAGTCAACCGGTTATGCCTTATCGTTCTGTTTCTCTATCACTGATAGCATCTGCTCTGTCTGTAGTTACCAAGCCTCCCCCCAGCAGGATGATCCCAGCCTGGTGCTAAACCCTGTTTGCATCTGAATGCTAGTCTGAAGCGTAAACTTGCACTTCGATCAAGCACCTCATCTCCTGCATGACTGTACAGACACATACTGCCCAGAGTACCACATGGTATTGCCATGCTAGGTTTGGGCAGTATCTAATTTTTTTATACCTTCAAAATATTATGGCACAATATATGGGGTGTTTTGACAAAATTTTCCAAAGCAACGCTATTCCGGTGTTTTGAAATCTTGGTAATAAAATTCTGGATTATGGCTAATTTTGTCATGAGGGAACACCTCCCTTCATTCAGCTAATTTGGTCACCAAAATTTAAAAGTGCAGCAGTATATCCATAATACCACCCAAACTTTGATAGTTTGGCACTAAGTAATTTATCCGCTTGGTATTGACTTCATCATGAAGCTAATCAGTGCTCAGGTTCCCTGTACCATCTTTGTGTGTGTCAACTAGATGGGAGAACAGTGCTCATGTTTGCCCAGCAGTGAAGCCTTTTGTTTTAATGGATTTTTTTTTCTACCCGATTTCCACAATGTATGCTGAGGACTTTGCTGGTCTGTCAGCCTCTGCATGCTGACAGAAGTTACAGATTTGGCCCCAGACGAATCCTGCTTTGCCAAATCTGTCTTGCGTATTCTGGACAAAAGCTATTGTACTGAACAAACTCTTTGTGATGTCTGTCCTGCTTCAGAACAGGCGACTGGCTGCCGCTGAATGGAAGCGTTTGAAGTTCTCTCCTTTTTATTAAGGAAAGAAAAAAATAATCATTTGTAGAGAAAGGGAAAGAACACAAACCAAAGGTCTGTCTGTAACCAAGGAGATGTTTCCGCTTATGCATTGCACTTGTGTTTTCTCAGCCTTTATAAACTTGGTGCAGATAATAGAAATAACTGGGGTCATTCTGTAAACTAGTCCTTAATATAGATGTGTGTGTGCGTGTGTGTGTGTGTGTGTGCACGCGCGCTATGTATAACATGTCCCTACAATGTGATAACCTGCTTTCTGATTTTATGGGGACCACCTTTTCAGTCCCCATAAGGGGAAACTCAATTTCATAAAAATCTATGACTCCTCCATTATACAGCAGTCAGCTGTTTTAAAGTTCCCTGAGCATGATGTTTAATTACCTCTCCCTGATTCTTTTTATCTGAACTTGTATTACACCATATGCTTTTTTAGAATGGAAGGGTTATTGTTAACTATTTTATTTCTGAATGATAATTTGGCAGAGAAAGTTAGAGGCTTCTAGTTTGTTTGCATGTGGATTTTAGCAATGTTTGTGTTAACAAAAACAGCTCCTTTTGTGTTCTCGCACACACAGAAACACACACACAATATTTAACGGACACACTGATCCTTAAAGTTCACTTTTATTTGTTTCTGACATCATAAATCTCTCTGCTGTTTGAGTTTCTGTGTGTCTGTCATTTATCATTCTTTCCTTTCTTTCATTCCTTCGTCTTTTCATGCCTCATTGGTGGACAAGTGCTTGCATGCTTTGTCTGAGAGGACTTCCAGACAGCATGAGAGGCGAGGCCAGGACAAGCACGCAGAGCCTGGCCTTGAATGCTCTCTGGCGCCCCCTGTCACTTTCTGTCTGTGGGACACGTGTTTCAAGGGCCATCCAAATGCTGTCATGGATGCGGACTGCAGTGCCGCTACATCGGGGGGGGGGGTGGCTCAGCTGGACTGCGTCCCCTGCCTGTTTCATAATGGGCAGGCTGGGCCACAAAGTAGTGAGTTCAAATTAGTTCCAGGACTATTTATTGGCATGGGAGCTGCGGCGGTGTGCTGTGATGAGGTGATGCTTTGCTAGGTCTGCATTGCCGGGCTGAGATTAGGGCGGATCGTTAAAACTTAGTGAGATCAGTGAAACCGTTACCTTGGCTACCGACACACACACACACACACACACACACAGGATGACGTGGTCAAGCTCGAGTTAAGGTTACTGCTTTTTTTGTCTCAGAGTACCTCTCATTTGGGCTTTGCTTTCTCGTCTGTAGTGTCCATTGGCTCTCCTGTGTGTGTGTGTCTGTGCGTGTGTGTTAATGATTTTTCCCTTTGCCCTCCCCTCTAGGTGCGGGAGATACTTGGGAAGTGTTCCTGCCCCGCCCAGTTTCCCATGACAAAGGTCTCTGAGGGAAAGTACAAGATCGGAGACTCTAGCTCCCTGATCTTCATTCGGGTATGACCTCTGACCTCATGTCTGTCACTGTAGTAGGCTTGTTCGTTCTCCCCCAGATCTGTATGAGGTGTTTTCATGGTTCTGTTTCAGGGAACCGTTGCTGTGCTGTATAATTACCATCCCCCTTGGTCTCTGTTTCTGCAAGGCTAGCTGACAAAAAAACAGCATTTTTTTCCCCCTTGCCATCACTTCCTCTCTGTCCCCATCTTGCTTGCCGGCAATTTCTGCACTTAAGCCTTGGCAATAATGGTCACGTCTGCGATCTTATCCAGAAATGAGCAGGGAAATAGAGAACTGTTTATTTGGGGGGAGGCACGCTGGTTTGGGGGGGGGGGGGGCTTTTGTTGCCATAATATACAGACTTGGTGCTGTACTTATTCGTATCAGAGTCTGGCACTAATATATCGGGTGCCCAGCCCAAATTAAAATACCGCATAGTCACGTAATGAATGTATGACACACTGTGATTAAACACATCCTCAAGCCTGGCCAGAACCTGTCTTGACCCAGGGCAGCCTGCTTACTGGCTGCCCATTTAGGGCTCTTTTCTGAGTCAGGGTGTGTGGGGAGCCTCTCAGGCCTCACTGAAGCTGCAGAAATTGCCACAGCGCCTATGAAAGCAGGCTGTGTTGTGATGCATTGCTGTCTTTGCAGTTTGCTTAGGTGGGGGCAGGGAGGGGGTAGAATCTAGCCTTGTGCTGTGATGCTATATCGATATACCCGAACTGGATAGGCACCATTGTGGTTTTGGCTTGGGTTTCGGGATGCCGTTGCACAGCTGTCACCAGTGGGAGGCGCTCCCAGGATAGTCATACGTCTGGGTTACAGGAACCCAGCTGCATAACCCAGCTTGTCATTAGGGCACCTTTGCCAAATCGCAGGCCTCAGTCGTAATTTCATTTTCCTGTGCAGTCATGCATCCTGTGTTCAAGCAGTACCATGCAGTACTATACCCAGGCTGAGGAACAGTCTATTTGAATACATGTATAAAAATTCTTTGTTTTTTTTTTTGGACACACCTACAGTACAGGCCAAAAGTTTGGACACACCTTCTCATTCAATTGATCAGTGATTACATCGCTTCCCAGGGTGGGTGGGTGG